>JAPDSC010141287.1:6677-20906 GCA_026290005.1 Latrodectus geometricus
TAACAGAAATCTGGGTTATATCAATAAAAAAATATTTACATTATTTTCTTGATTACAGTACAGTTTTAAGAATATAAACGTTATTGGGGAGTTTCCCAGTTTATAAGCATACATTCGTGTGATTACAGACCAAAGCTCGGTTTACTGTACAAGATATTTACCGTTTTGATCATTTGGCTTGTTTGGGAGGAATTCCCAGTTTGTTTACATACAGATACAAATTTATTACTTACGGTACAAATTTTATTGCTGATTGAATTTTTACATAATCAACAGTTTGTAATACAAATTTTGATAAGCACTCCCAGGGTTACTGATGTGCTTGCATGATAGTGATTTGGTCAATGAGTATTTATAAGTTTTTGTTGGTTTTACTAATCGAAATTTGGATTAATTCTTAGTATAGTTCTTGGTCTATTTGAGTTTGCATCATCATAAATATTATAGTTGGGTATGTTTAAGATGGCCGCATTATTAATATTATATAAGTTATCATAAAATTTATATGCTAGGTGTTTGATAAAATTTAACAATGTTACCTTTCCCACTGTTTTCCTTATATCAGTATTTCTGAAATAGTATTCAGAATCGGTGATCATTCTGAGGATTTTGCTCTGTTTGGACTCGAGCAGTTTGAAGGTAGATTTGCAAGTGCTCCCCCAGATCTGTGAAGCATGAGTAATGATCGGTCTAAGATAAGCTTTGTATATGGTGATTTTATTTTTAATTGATAATTGGGAATTTTTTGCAATAAGAGGGTAGAGTGTTTTAACCGCGATGCTGAATTTATTTTTGATTTTATTGATGTGTTTTCTCCAATTAAGTTTTTTGTCGATAGTGACGCCGAGGTAGTCGACCTCGTCGCTCCAATTGATTTCTTCGCTGAAGATTTTTAATTTATTGCATTTTTTACGTCTTTTGGTGAACATGACTGCTTTACATTTCGCTGTATTGATTTTTATTTTCCATTTAAGGAGCCATTTTTCAATTTTCTTAATATGTGTTGTAAGATTTTTGTGTATTTTGTCATAGTCATCATGGGTTGATAGAATCGCTGTGTCATCTGCAAAGAGACACAGCATTGTTTGGTGATACTGGGGGAAGTCGTTAATGTAGAAATTGAAGAGCAGAGGTCCCAAGAGCGAACCCTGTGGAACTCCTGCCTCTATATTTCTGGGTCCTGAAATAAAATTTTTAATTTTTACCTGAAAGGTTCTATCCTGAAAATAATTTTTTATTAATTTAATGAGGTAGGTTGGGCAGCCAGATAAAATTAATTTAAAAAGCAAGCCTTCGTGCCAGACTAGATAAAACGCTTTCTCAATGTCAATAAATAGTGCACCTGTGGGCTTTTTATTATTTAATCCACCAGAAATTTTTTCAACAACCCTAAGAAGTTGGTAACATGTAGAATGCCTTTTTCTAAACCCGAATTGATGAGGAATTAAAATTTTGTTAATATTTTTGAATTCAGTAATTTTTTCTAATATCACTTTTTCAGTTATTTTGGCTAATCCTGAGAGCAGCGAAATTGGGCGGTAGCTTTCTGGTTGTGAAGGTGGTTTACCAGGTTTTTTAATTGGAATGATAAGCGCTTCTTTCCACTTGGATGGAAAATATCCAAGTTTAATAATGTTGTTGATGACATTTGTGAGGAGGCAAACCGCTTTGATTGGAAGCTGCCTAATAATTTTGTTGCTGATATTGTCGTTTCCAGGACTTTTCCGTGGGTTTAGATTGTTAATAATTATTTCAACTTCAGAAGCTTTAATTTCATTAAGGTTGATGGGGGGTTGTGTATCCATTGTCAGATAATTATTGACAAAATTACAAATTGTATTTTGTTGAGGGGAGTTATTGGGATCACTTAGTTTAAATTGGTTAGTAAGGCTGTCAGCAATGGCTTCAGCCTTTTCTTCATCTGTAATAGCTGTGCTGTTACCTGTAGTGATGGGGGGAAAGGGTTTACTAGAATACTTTCTTTTGCTGACTGCGTTCCAAAGTGAACAGTCTTCGATATTAAGCTTAGCCAGATGCTCTTCCCAGACTTTTTCGTTATTTTTTTGTATTTCAACTTTAATTTGATGTCTGAGAGAGTTGATTTGTCTTTTGATTTGAGGGATTTTATACAAATTGTATTGTTTTCTTAATTTATTTCTGGTTTTGATAAGCTGAATAATCGAGTCTGGCAGGTTGGCTCCTGTAATGACCTCTTTTTGTGTTGAAGAATTTTTAAGGGCTTCCTGAATGGAAGTGGTTAGTTTATTGACCTTATAATTAATTTGTGAAGTATCAGTAGCATCATTAAAAATATTGTCGGGTATGAGGTCGTTTAAAATGTGTCTGAAGTTATACCAATTAGTAATTGTTTTGAGTGTTTTGATTTTTGGATTATTTGCAAAATAGACCATCACAGGATAATGATCTGAGGGCAGATCTTCAATTGTGGCAATTTCTCTGGGGGTAGGAATGTTTTTACTAATGTAAATATCAATATAGTTACCGAAGGAGGGGCCATAATGTGTTGGTTTATCGGGGTTTATGATTTTAATGTTGTTATTTGCTTTAAGTGTGTTAATTTTTAGTCATGTTTGGTTATTATATTGGCACCCCCAGTCAGTATGTTTTGCGTTAAAATCACCCTCTAGAATTACATTATTACTCATATCGAGCAGTTTTTGTATGTCCCTTGGGACGTGAGGGCTACCTGAGGGGGGAATGTATACAGATCCAACAAGTACATCTGTATTCCTTTCCAGATGAATTTTAACTATTGTTGTCTCAACATACTGAAGGAAGGGGGTGGGAATGTGTAAATGTTTAATATCACTTTTGATTAAAATAGCAGTTCCACCGTGGGAGTTGTCCCTGTCGTTTCTATAACTTGTATAATTATTAATCATAAAGTTTTTACTATTAGTTAAGTGTGTTTCCTGAATAAGGATTATGTCTGGTGAATGTGCAGTGATAAAATCTTTAAATTCAGCTCCTTTTTTGTGGATGCCGTTCACGTTCCAATACATGATATTGTGGGCCAGACGGGGGGAATTATTCATTATTATTATATTCAGATAGACTTAATGCTTTAAATAATATATTCATTTTATCAGCAGGGTGGGTGGCTCTTTCGAGCAAGGGGATAGTTTTCAGAAGGTTGGGGAATGCTTTGCATATAATATTTAGTTCTTTAATGAGTCTCATAATGTCATTTAAGTTTTCCATGTTTTCTCCCTGGGGTTGACCAACAGGGGAGGCCGTATTTGTTTGCATTGGAACGTTGCTAGCTGCTATATTGGCATAGCTGATGTTTTAGTTAACATAATTAGTCTTAATTGGGTTAGTTCGCATAATTTGCTGTTTCTTTTTGTTTAGTGGATTTTGGGGACAACCCGCATAAGAAGCTGTGTGGCTACCTCCACAATTACAGCATGTAGGTTTAGAGAGTTCTTTATGAGGGCACTCCCTCGTCATGTGTTTTTGACCACACTTGACACAATTAGGCTTTAAAAAGCATACTGCTGAGTTGTGGCCAAATTTTTGACAGTTGTAACACTGTATGGGTGTTTTATTTACATATTTTTCAATTTTTACTAAGACGCTTAAGATTTCTTTCACTTCGAAAATCTTTCTAGCCATTTCATTGTTATTTAGTGTTATTTGGAAACATGGCAGAGGCTCATTTTTTCTGAATCTCTTCATAACAACAACTTTTTCTACATCGAACCCTTTTTCAGTAAGATCTTCATTGATGTATTCTACTGGAGTATCGGGGGGGGGGAAGGCCTTTGATGACGATTTTTATGGGTTTCTCTTTATTATATTTTAGTACTAAGCATTCAATATTGTTGTTAGTTAAGTAGCTAGTGATCTGTCTGTGATTCTCAATACTGGATGGGAAGACCCTCATATATTCACATTTGAGTTTTGCTGTGAGATTGTTGTCTATATTATTCTTTAATGTTTTAAGGAGTTGATGATAGTTATTTTCATATTTAACATGAATGGGGGGAATTTTATTTTCATTAGTTACATTATGAGAAGTTGAATTATTAGTGTTGGAGGAGTCATTATTCGGGGTGTTGATATCAGATTGGTTGTTTGAGTTAGCTAACACATTAAATTTGTTGGTGTTTTCTAATTCTGCATTAATTTTACTAACTTTAATTGAGCTAGCAGTTTTCTTTGGTTTTTGGAAGCCTTCATCATCTGTTTCGTTATTACGGTTATTTTTTATGGGGGTACCTAGTTGGATTCCCGCACTACTTGTGCTGGGTTTGTTTACATTTGAAACCACAACATTGGGAATAGCAACATTATATACATTATTATTTACATTTGCATCATAATGGTAAACATCATCAACATTATTTATATTACTATACTTAGATTTATTTATATTTATAAGAGCATCATCAGAATCAGAATCGGTACGGTCATTATTATTTTTTGCCAGAGACTTAATAGATTTTACATTGTTACTGAGATTAGCTGATTTTCTTTTAAGGTTAGATTTTTTGGTAGATGCTTTTTTAGATCTTTTGCTTTCTTTAATATTAGCTACATTTTGATTATAATTAACGATATTTGCACTATTTACAACTTTACTAACATTATTTCTGTTAAACATATTGTCATCACTATCATGCAATTCACAATTTGATATTAAGCAGTAACCCAATTGGGAGTACTTACCCCACAATTCTTGACTTGCAATGAAAGTACGTTGATATACACCGTTGAGGTAAATCCATTGTTCGTTTGTATGGTAGTCCTTTTTGTCTTCGAGAGCCTTCATTAGCGCTTTTACAGTAGTTCCGCAGATCTCGAGCAAATTACTGGCTTTCGGTAGTTCACATAATAAGTTGCATCTTTTTACCTTTGTGATTGGCACTGAAGGATCGACTGCTATATATTCATAAATTTTGGGAATGAATTCCCTGATTTCCTTGTCGTAGGACTTCCTACTGGTTGGAGTTGTCGGAGCTCCAGTTGGCTCCATGTTGCACATATTACCGGGTAACGGTTTCAGAATTCCGCTGGTATTAGAATCGCAGACACACTTGACACACTTTTTCCAGTAGATTCAGGGGTAGAATTCAATTGATGGCCCTGAAAAGGGCCTTTGACCGCATTGACTGGTAGATTCTGGCCACACATGGTGATCATGGTTCCTTCGTCCGCGCACTGTATTTCCATATTATCCATACAGGAGCTTCCACTAATCATTTGCACACCGGAGATTCCGTCGTCGATATTCGTTGTATCCATATCCATATTGGGTAAGTCAATATTCGATATTCTAGGGGTATTATCCAAGTCAGCAATATGCACCGGGGATTCGACCGTAGTCCCACGGTAACAGGGAGGGTTCACTTCATGCCGGCCACTATCGGCCATCACTCGGGAGAGGGTAGGAAGGCTTCTTCCAGAACAGGTTTGTCAAGAGCAATTCTTAAAAATTCAGTAATAAAATTTAGTTAAGTTTCTATATATGGTGTGCATTGATATTATTTAATAAACGATAAACATACACCATATTTGGTGACCGACATGTGAACACGAATTCTTCAAGCCTTACTTGGATTTGGAAGTAACTACAGCACCACGTGGGATTTTTATAATTTCGCCGACCGCGAATTCCATTTGGATTAATATCTACAGTTCCATGTGATCTCATCAGCAAATGTCAGTGCCGCGTTCGCGAGTGGTAATCATTCATAACTTCTAGGATGCAGGTAGGATCTTTCTATAATTTTCTTAAACGTAGCATTATGTCCTTTTTGGTTATTCACTGGGGTCAGTTTCTTGGAAAAATTGTGTATATATTGTAAAGCGAAGTTTTTTCAGTTAAATTTTTATTGGTACATGATTTCCCCCATGAGCTATATTCCGTTAACTACTCTTCAATTTTATCAATCCCTTCGCATCGTGCTGAGTTTTCTTATTTGATTTACCATATTGTATTATATTAATATTCACTACTTCTTTTATATTTCATAACTAATATTTTTATGTTTATTGTATTTCTCATTTATATCTTGGTATTCGAAACTATACGCATTTCCCTATTATTGATTTGTATACTTTGTAATTATTCTCCTACTAAAGTTTGACCATGCCTGTATCTGATGATTTTTCGGTTACTCAAAATTCTTCCTCCGAAGACACACTTTCGCAGTTTGCACACGTTTCGGTAAAAATATCACCTTTCTGTAAAACTAACCCTTCACTGTGGTTTATTAGGTTGGAATCGCAGTTTTTTCTGGCGAATATAACGTTCGATCTAACAAAATTCAATAATGTTGTCTCCTGCTTAGATCCCGATATACTAAATTCGGTACATGACATTTTAGAGAAACCACCTCCTACCGAAAAATACGATACCTTAAAAAAACGCCTGATTTCTGTTCATTCCGAAAGTGAAGCAACTAGAATTCGAACCTTATTGCAGTGAGTAGAACTCGGTGATCAAACACCCTCCCAATTACTAAATCGCACGCGTTCGTTAGCTGGTGATACCGTAGGTGAATCGCTTTTACGCTCGCTATGGCTCACGAGGCTGCCTTATAACACACAGACTATTTTAGCCGCTTTCAGCGAGAATGATTTGAATAAAATAGCCGCAGTTGCTGACAAAATAAGCGATTTGGATATCCTTTCTTATGTAAATTCTATCACCCCTAACTCTCAAGATTCTGTCACGGCTCGCTTCGAACTCCAGGTGGCGCAGTTAACTCAACAAGTTAGTGAATTAAGCACCGCCCTGGAAAGCAGTTCGCGTAGCCCTAGGCGCAATTTCCGACGATCATTTCAACGCAGCAGATCTCGCGATAGTTCCCGCTCTCGCACTAACTTCAGTCACTACAAGGAACGTACGGATGACCTTTGTTTTTACCATGTCAATTTCGGCGATAAAGCGCGAAAGTGCCAAGCTCCATGTTCTTTTCGTCAGTCGGGAAACTAAACGGGCGATCGCTCACTGGCCAATCTAGCGACCGCCAGGTGTATCGAATTCTTTTGGCCGACCCGTCATCAAAACTAAATTTTCTAATTGACACAGGAGCCGACGTATCTGTTTTGCCTAAAAAATATGCTCCAAAAACCACACCCTCTGAAAATTTGGCCTTATATGCAGCAAATGGCACTAAAATTTCTACTTTTGGCAACAAACGCCTCATTATTCATTTAAATCTCCGCCGACAATTTTCGTGGTTATTCGTCATTGCTGACGTAAGCCAACCAATTATAGGTGTTGATTTTCTTAAACATTTTGAGTTACTTGTCGATGTCAAAAATAACCGTCTGATCGACTCTCGGACATCTGTCTCTTCAAACGGCATTTTTTTTTAAAATTTTTCCCTAGATTCTAACATATCCGTACTTATCGGTGATTCTAAATTTGAAAAATTACTCGCTGAGTATCCTGAGCTTACAAACCCTTCTTTATTAACAAATGACCTTAAAACTCATGAAATTTTTCATCACATTGAAACTAAGGGACTCCCTGTATTTTCCAAACCCCGCCGTTTGGTTCCAGAATTACTCAAAGCAGCTCGTTTAGAGTTCGAATACCTAATGTCTCAGGGAATTATTCGACCGTCCAAAAGCCCTTGGGCCAGTCCCCTCCACATGGTCCGCAAATCTAACGGTGATTGGCGCCCTTGTGGCGACTATTGTCGCTTGAACGCTGTGACAACCCCTGACAGGTATCCTCTACCCCATATTCAGGATTGTACACAGGTTTTTTTCGGCAAAAATATTTTTTCTACCCTCGACCTGACAAGAGCGTATCACCAAATTCCCGTCAATCCTGAGGACGTACCGAAAACTGCTGTAACCACCCCCATTCGGTTTGTTCGAATACCTTAAAATGCCATTCGGACTTCGTAACGCCTGTCAAACTTTCCAAAGATTCATACATCAAGTGCTTTACGGATTGGATTTTTGCGTTCCCTATTTCGATGATCTCCTTATAGCATCGGCAACCAAAGACGAACATATTAAACACCTTCGCATCATTTTTGATAAACTCCGCGAATACGGACTAAAATTAAACCCCTCTAAATGTGTTCTTGGAAAAACATCAGTCGCATTTCTTGGTTGCTTAATAACACCCTCTGGAATAAGCCCTCTGCCCGAAAAGTCAGCAGTAATTTCTAACTTCCCTAAGCTTGAAACACTGTCTGACCTTAAACGTTTCTTAGCTATGTTAAATTTTTATCGTCGTTTCTTGCCTAAAGCCGCAGCTACTCAAGCCCCACTTCATTCACTTCTAAAAAATTCTAAAAAGAATGACAAACGACCTGTTCTTTGGACAGATGAAACAACTGCCTCGTTTAAAAAATGCAAAAGCGATTTAATGAATGCAGTCACTCTTGGTTTCCGTTCCCCTGATCAGCAGCTATCATTAATGGTAGATGCTTCCGATATCGCCTTAGGAGCAGTATTGCACTCCCAAAGTACCAATGGCTTACAACCTTTAGCTTTTTACTCCAGGAAACTGACACCAGCTGAAACCAAGTACAGCACATATGATAGAGAATTATTGGCTATCTATTCTGCTGTAAAACATTTTCAGCACAACCTTGAGGAACAAATGTTTACTATATTTACTGATCATCGTCCACTTACATTTTTGTTTAAAAATAATTCAAATTCTGCATCTCCTAGACAAATTCGGCATATGAATTTTATTGCTCAATTTAGCACTGACATTCAACACGTTTCTGGATCAAACAACCCAGTTGCCGACGCCTTATCGGGAATTTTCGCCACTAATAGTAATAACGCCTCCGATTTCTCACGTTTAGCTGAAATCCAGGAAAATGATGCAGAACTCAATCAATTACTATCAACTTCAAGTAGTTCTTTAAAGCTACAGAAGATGGAACTGTCCCCAGGAGTTAAACTATTTTGCGATGTAACCAACGATCGAATCCGTCCTTTCGTTCCCTCTCCACTCCAAAAAACTCTGTTTGACTCCTTACAGGGACTTTCCGACCCAGGAGGACGAGCAACTAAAAGACTGATTCTCTCTCGTTTCGTCGGGTTTTCAATTTCAAAAGACTGTGTTGCATGGACTCGCGCATGCATTGATTGCCAGAAGTCAAAAGTTTCCAGGCACAACCGTAGCCCTTTGCAAGAATATGCTGTCCCCTTACAACGCTTTTAACATGTGCACCTGGACATTGTCGGACCTTTACCCTCGTCGGAAGGATATTCTTATTTTTTAACAATGATCGACAGATTCTCTCGCTGGCCGGAAGCTATTCCGATTCGTGACATTTCCGCAGAAACCATCGCCCGAACTTTTGTTGCCCATTGGATCGCAAGATTTGGAATACCTGCCACCATAACAACCGATCAAGGTCGTCAGTTCCAGTCGAACGTATTCACGAATCTCAACAAAATCTTTGGCATTCACCGAATTCGCACAACTCCATACAATCCTGCCGGGAATGGATTAATTGAAAGGTTTCACCGATCATTAAAACAATCATTAATGTGCCACAATGACGTCCAGTGGACATCAAGCCTGCCCATTACGTTGCTAGGTCTTCGATCAGCCTACAAGGAAGACCTTTGCGGTACCTGTGCCGAGATGCTTTACGGTACAACAATTCGGCTGCCTGCAGATTTCTTTCAGCCAACAAGTGTCTCTACTTCCCTGGATCCAGCTTCCTTCTTACAAAAGCTGTGCGAGTCTATGAGAAATGTTGCACCAGTGCCCACTTCAGCTCATATCAAACCCAAGTATTTCGTGCACCCAGCTTTGGATTTGTGCACTCATGTGTTTGTGAGGCAGGATGCAGTAAAACCTCCGTTGACTCGTCCATGTGATGGTCCTTATCAAGTGCTTAAACGGCTAAATAAAACGTACACTCTCCTCATTAAAGGAAAAGAATCCGTTATCAATGTCGACCGTCTAAAACCAGCATTTTTAATGTCTGAAACCCCCGAATCTTCAGTTCCTGTTCCCAGTGCTACCCAAGCTTCCCCGAACTCTCCGAAAGTGACGCCTGTTCCTGTGGTTCAAGACTCAGCTGTAAACGAAGAACTAGAGATGGTCGTTATTTAATGAAACTGTTATTTAGGAACAGTTATTGCTTAATATCAGTTTAACGAAAAACGCGTTCTTGAGAAATTCTGTTATTAAGATAACAGTTTTCTTTCCTGCTGAACAGCTGAAATCATTCCGTTGTTGGTAACTTCTTTTACATTATTGTTGAACGTTTCTACATTTCGGTATTTTGGAACTTCCGGAACGTTAAAGCAGTTGTCGTTATTTTGGAACTTCCGGAACTTTAAAGCAGTTATCGTTATTTTGGAACTTAAAAGAAGTTATAGTGGATTTAGTTTCTTAAAACGTCGAGATTCTCGGGAACGCATTTTCCATACTCTCCCTAGGTGGACCATCAATCAATGTCTCCTTCGATTTTCTATTGCAAAGGAGGGGGGATGGAGTTAAATGTTGAAAAGCGAATGGATAAATATACAGATTTCACCATAGAGAAAGGAGTAGCTCTAGCTCTCCTAGCTCTTTGGAGCTACTCCTAGCTCTATGGATTTCACTGTAAAAACGATGAAAGCATTAGTAAGAATGAGGGTTCTTAAAGATCCCTTTTATGACAATATTGTGGGGACATTTTATTCATCTTCCGTCTTACATTGAATTTTAGTTTTATTTGTGTGAATCTTATGAATTTAGAAAAATTTTTATGAAGTTGAAATATTTTTTACAAACTCGAAATTATACTCAAAAATTAAGATAAGTGTGATATATTTTAAATTTTATTTCAAATTTCGAGAGGAAAATTATTAATTTTTAGAAATTAAAGTAAATTAAAAAATTAAGCTTATTCAATTAAATTTTAAAAGTTTGTAGAATTTAACAGTATTTTTTGATATAATGTTTTATTATTTGTTTAAAAAGAATTATCATAATTATATTAAAATAACAATTAATATAAATAAGATTTTAATTATTGTAAATAATTAGCAAAATTGATTATAATATAATAACTTTTTTAACATAATTATTTTAAGTCTCGAAAATGGATTTCATGTATTGCAATAAATGAATTGCATTATGTTTTTGTAAAAGGCTATTTATAAAATTTGTATTGATATAAATATTATTATTATTCTCACTTTTAACATGGTTTATTAAGTAACGAACATAATTTTAAACTAATTTTAATTTTTACTCCTTCGTGATGCCAAGTTTTGTTTATTAATATATTTAAAATAGATTTTACACAAATATAGATCATCACAAAATTAGCATAAATCAAGAATATGTAGTGAAATATTATAATTTGATTGAAAGGTAAGCCTCTTGTAGGTGTTGAAAGTTAATGTTTATTAATGGAAATTTTTAATAACATTCGATCATTTAAATATATAAAACATGTGTTCACAAATATATATGTCGTTTATAATATATTATTATTATAAAATAAGTTATATCACATCTGGACTCAACTCATTTTTATCGAAAAAAATTGGAATGAAACATAGTTTAAATTCAAATTATAATTTAAATAATAGCAATAAAAATAAATGAAAAATTAATATTATCAATTTTAATTAAAATAACAGGTTAATTAAAAAATATAATATCTGGAAAAGACAATATTTATTTACTCTGCAATCGAGTTTCTAATCTAACAATCTGTATTGCAAGATTATAAACTGTCTTGTCAAATAAAGAAAAATCTTTAAGTTGTTCATGTAATGTCATAATATTTTTTTAAATATAAGATTAAGTGATTTCTTAATAATTTATTTTAATAAAAAATATCAATGCGGAAAAAAATTCCGCTTAAACTACTTCCACTCAATTTTAGATAATCATGGCTCAACAAAAGTCTCTTTTAACTTAACTGCATTTCCTCAAAAACCAGTTTTGTTACCCTATAGCCCTTCGGAATTTCCAAGAAAGCCAAACAGATGTGCTTTCTTGGAATAACTTCTCGTTCCAGAGCTGTTTAACGGTATCAGAGAACCAATGAAACATGGTAAAACTAAACACGTGATCCTTCAAAAAACAGAATCTACGTCATACTGTTATAAGTTAAAAAAATACCAATGAAAGGCTCCTAAATGAGTCATGTGATTAACTGCATAACAGAATTCTGCAAAAACTGTTATCAGTTACGAATGAACCAATAAGAGCTCTCATATTGATCACGTGATCAAAACTGTTATTTTATAACAGTTTTAAAAAAATGTTATTTTTATGAAACATAACGATGATAACTAGTTATTAGCAAATGACTGAATTAGCCATCCCTACGAAGAACCCCCTGTGCAAACTAAGCGTTCCGGCAGAAGAGTTCGTTTCAACCCACGATATCACTAACTCCTCGTGCCTTAGGCACTTTGGGGGGGAGTAATGTGGTGAAACACTTCTGCTCGGAAGTTGGCAACAGCAGCTAGAAAAACTTTCTATCTGAAGATTGGCAACACCAATCCCCTAATATAGCGCACGAGGAACATGTTAGATCTACATTGTTGTTTAAATGAAAGTTTACAATCGTTGCTTGTGCTTCTTAATGCTGGAGAGTTTGGATTCTTGAGTAATTTGTTTTTAATTAATACAGATATTATAGTATTTAATATCATAAAGGTTAAGGAACTACTTTGACATACCCCCCCAAAAGTCGCCAAATCGGAAATTTGGCGAATTTTTTCCTCGCCAAGCAAAATATTTGTTTTCGCGCTTTTTTTTCTCTTACCAAAATGGATTCGTGATAAATACAAATAATTAATTTTTTATATAGAAATTCCCAATGTTTTTTATACATAAATATTACTGCAGTTTAAATTTGATCTTAATACATAACACTGAGTTAAAGCTAAGTTTTAAAATTTTTTATTGATTTTTCATTCTTGATTATATATATACATTACTGTTTTAATATTATATAGAAAAGTTCTTTAAAGCTTTCATATCAAAATTAAAACTCCACTTTTTTTTAAGAGCATTTAAATTTTATTAAAGTATGAAAAAAAGTAACTAGCAATTTTTATAACTAGCAATTGAGTAACAGAATTCGAAAAAATTTTAAGAGTATTTTTTGCAATACAATGAATATCTTGAAACAAATGATGCAAAAATAAACAATTCACAATACCTGGCCTTCCAACTGTCGGCCTACCCGACGAAAATGAAGCACAACTATCAATTTTCCGACTCAAAATTCCCTGAAACTTTTCAACAACACTATATACAGTAGGCATATTGAAAGCTAAAAGATAAAACTAATTAATAGAAAAAAATATAATTGGAAAATACAACCAGATTTGCAGCAAAATATGGCAAGTCAGAAATCCGCTTGATACTTCACAAAGAAATGGCGATAGAACACCTATTTTAAATATTTTAAAAAAAAATTGATTTTAATAATAAAAATTTTTAATTTTAATATTAGCACTATTGAAAGATAAAAATAATTAATAATAAAAAAATATAGTTGGAAAATACAACCAGATTTGCAGCAAAATACAGCAATTCAGAAATCCGCTTGATCACTTCAAAAAGAAATGGCGATAAAACCTATACTTTAAATATTCCAAAAGTTTTAAATTATAATAAGAATTTTAATTTTAATATTAGCGCGTGGAGTGGCGTGATCGCCGAAGAGCCAATCAAACGCCAGCGCATGACATGGCGTGATCGCCGAAGAGCCAATCAAACGCCAGCGCATGATGTGGCACTATTGCCGAAGTCTCATTCACGCGTCAGCGCGTGATGTAGGGTAATTCAAGGTCATTCTCTAGTTCGTTTGGTATTTTTTGCAGGTTACTGCGGATAGCTTTGGCATCCGTAAGGAGTGCCAGATTTGGCGATTAATTTTTGGGGGGGTATATCAAAGTTGTTCCAAGGTTAAATATATAGTATTTAACCTTTATGATCTGTATTTGCATTAAATTTCAAAATTTAGGAAACTTAATTTGATTTGTTTATTCAAGCAGATTTTCTAAATTAAGATGACATCAAGATAAGTTTTACTCATAAAATTTTCAATTTTGTAGTTCTTTTTATGTTGTTAGTATCTTTCTATCCAAATACTTGATTTATAAATTACAAATTAAACTAATGGCCATTCAATGCATGATATATTATATTTAGGGTTTTGAACAATATGCGCATTTTATTAGTAGAGTGATCACCTCTATCACGTAGTTGGAATGGAATTTAATCGATTTGAAAATGTCTCTTAA
>JAPDSC010141296.1:9797-82855 GCA_026290005.1 Latrodectus geometricus
AATACCGGATAATTTTTCTATATGGTAGATAAAATGTAACATTTTCAGTTTCATTCGAGTCGGAAGTAACTCTATATTACCCTGTTTTATGTAATTATCTAACACTTTTCTGTATTCTTCAAATAGTTTGGGGTTTCTAAACAATTGATTAACCGATCAAATCTTGCTTCAGTGATTTCTCTATTGTTTCCTGAATTTTGTTTATCTAGTGTCCAGGGCAATCAAACAGTGTATCTCTAAATTTTGTAATCATTATTTGACTCAAAATTAGACAAAACTTCATTTTCAAAAGAATTATCGTCTTTACTTTTGTTAATAAAAATAAAATTAAAAAAAAAAAAAATCATGACTTTCTAAACCCCAAAATTTTTCTATTTGTTTTGTAATTAAATTTTTCTCTACCATAACAAAAAAAAAAAAAATATGTGAGACGTGTGAAAATATGAGAGAGGTGTTTCACATAATATATGAGAAAAGTGTGATTATCAGCTTTTCAGCATTGTAGTCACCAACCAAAATTACTTTCAACGGTTACAAGATTTTTATTCAAATATTTGATTTTACCAGTCACAATATTGTAATAATAATTTGCCCCTTTCAAAACAGTTAAGCTCAGTACTATTAGGGGAATCAACAAGGTTATAATTGTTTAATTCTAAATATTCATTTGCTTCCTTTATTTCAGGGGTAGTATATCCAAAACCTGATATTTAACTAAAGCTTCGATTTCGATTTTTGAGTTAGGGAAAAATCTATCTTCTAATTTCACGTGAATTACATCATAAATTTCATTTCCAGCTTTTTTGATCCCAAAAGTAAAAACTAATAATTTTTCTTCTCTTAATTTCAGGAGATTGTTAGCTAATTTTTGACAAATTAGCTGACAAACAATAGTTCGCACTGATCCGCTATCTAACAATGAACGAGTATTTAATTCACTACTTTTCGATTTCTTTTACAAACAAGTTAGCAATAATATTTTATCTTTTAACTATGCGTAACCGCAGAAATTACTGACGGCTCAACTTCTGATTCCTGCATCTCATTATTTCTATATTTAAAACAAATAGCGGTTGTGTTTATGCTTTACGACAAAGAATAAAAACATCTGCCGAAAGCTTTTACTTTTTGGCTTTTTTCTTCAATGCTTAAGTTAGTTTTCCGCGGAGTGATCCTTTTTACAAAACATACAAGATTTATTAATTTGAGACACATTTTTCTACTTAAAAAATCTTCTGTTTTTACAACTTAAAATCTTCTGTTATTATTAAGCTTTCAATATGATTTAACAACTTAGCACAAGAACTTCGCACATTGATAAAATAAGAAAAAAAAGTTCTTATTGTTTCACTTTCCGTTTTGAATCAAGCTTGCACAAGCAAAGAATAGAAAAATATAGATCTTACCTTGGCAGTCTTCGTAAATTGCAGAGGTGCTGTAAAATGTAGTATAATCCAATGTTTAGAAAAATGATATCAATTCACAAATTCTAATTTTGAATCCGTCAATCTCACAAAAATACCATCAGTCTACCAAAAATAATATATGATCATTCCAGACCAATTCACCATAAAAAAGGGAAAAGAAATTATAATTAATCTAAATAATTCAAATAAAGATCCAAAATCGAAAGAGTTTATTCAAAACGCGGTTCAAGAAAGTAAATAAGATCATACAAAAACAATTCTAATAAACACAAAAGGTACACATACAATAGACAATTTACATAAATTCTAAGAAATCAATTATCTACTAGAAATCTAAAGGAACTTATCCACTGAATGTTGGGGAGTACTTTGCTCCATCAAATCAAAATCTGAAGTGCCTGAAATCATACAAATAATTGGGGACAGCGCCATCTATTAAAACTTTTTTTCTTTTTACTGTGTGAGTGCCTAAAAGTGTCACGAATTCTTTATTTAACTGTACATTTGAGACTGTTCCATCCATTTCTTACAATAGCATACACTTTTTCTTTAAGGTAATTTATCGAATTAAATAACAGAAATTGAAGAAAGGAAATTAATTGTTCGCGTAGATTATAAATAATAACATTTATTAAAATTATAACAAAAAAATCGTAATAAGTAATAAATAGTAAGATAAATGCATAAATTATTTTTCTATATAATATTCAATATAATCTATAGCATTTCTTGCACACCCCCATTATCATATTTTACAGATGTGTTTAGAACACCTACTAAAGGCAAAGTAAAAAAATCTGTCATCATTTTTATCAAAAAAATTGTAAATTGTTTCTTATTAAGAGGTCTTTTTGTGCCACAAAACTCGAAAAAGTATATACTGTGCTAAGTAAATGGTTAAAAAGCCAGCAAATCAGAAATAAAAAATATAGTAAAGTACCAATTATAAAAAAAATTGGGAAAGCACAGGTTTACCACACTAAACAGGTAGAAAAATTGGAAGTTTGTATTGGAATACAAATGGAATATAAGAAGGGTGCAATAAAAAAATCATTAATAGTGCAAAATTTGAAAGACCATAAAACAGAAAAGAAATTAGGAGAAGTGTTTCCCTAATCAAATCTTTTAAGTTTAAGACAGTGCTGTGAAAAATGTCAAGGCGATGGTGATTAAAAGTAAAGCTCATTTAATAATTATGATATAAAACTCTTATAATGTTTAAAACTTTCTTTACAATTTGAACACAATTGCAAATCCAATAAATTAACATCTGAGTCAAATGATTGGTTGTGGCGTAGTCGAAATAATATGAAATCGGAACACCGGTATGGGATAAAATTCCAAGTTCAAATGAATGGTTTAATGAAGAAAAGTTTTTCAATGAAAATTTCATGAATTTTCCATGATGATTCCATGAATCTTGCCAAATAGAATGAAAATACCTAGAAATTGATTGCTTGATATAATATCAAGCATTTATTATTTATTGATATAATATCATATATACTATATTATTTATTGATATGATATCAAGTAAGGATCAAAGTCATTTATTGGCATAAATGACTTTGATCCGTCTGTAAAAATAAAATAATCACGGATTTGGTTAGCTATAAATTTGATTGAACAACTGGAGAAGCAGTATTTGGCTTGATGAACAGAACTTTGTTATTTAAATTATATACACGTTGAAAATCTCATAAATGGTTTGATTTGTTTTTCGCGCAAAGGTCATTTTTTATATAAGAGTTAATTTGATAGCAACTTATGGTTTATAGTAGATTCAGAACCACTACGAACATCCAAACCTAAGATGGGATTCGAACGCACGAACAGTTGAATTGAACGCAAGACACATAAAGGAATAGTGAAGTATTCAGCAGCTTCAAAATGAAAGATGAAGACTGGCTTCTTCTAAAAAAAAGTCTGAAATTTTGAAGCGGGACACCAATTTAGGGGCAGATTTTTGACTCAGAACCATAAATCACTCCACCATAATTCGTACGGATAGGAAAACAGGCTGAAATATCTAGTACAAAGGCTCAATCAGCAGATCAAGAAGTGTTGGAATGACCTTTTAATATATTAAGAGATTTTCCACTTCTTGATAAATTTAATATATGTTGTAAGAAAGTACGTCTCTTATCAAAAATTACTCCAATATATCGCACATCATTAACAGGTATATAAATATCATGGAAATTGATATTGAGCTTAGGGTAGGTGCTTCGTTTCCGATAAAAGTGGAGGCAACTTCTTTTACAGGGTGCGATGGAATAACCATATTTTAACCTGATTTAGAGCCGTTTGCAGTTAGTGTTCAATTGTGTATCAAATTCTCAACAGGAAATCAGAAAGTCACCAACATGCAAAGTATTTTTAATGTAAGGATAATTGTTTCTAGGTGAAAGTAAGACAGTTAAAAGCTTGGAAATGTAAATGAGAAAAATGACTATGGACGTTTTCTTGAAGAATGTCCTCAGTTTCGACAAAGTAGAGTCAATGCGTCCTTTAAAACTTTTTCTGTTGGAAGTTCTGAATAAAAATGATAGTTTCCCACGGAGATTACACCCATGTGATGCCTTTAGAATGACATAAGGGCCAATTTCGATCATAAGCTTTTCTAATGTCCAGGAAATTTATACAAATGGTTTCTAAGAACAAAAGCTATTCTAAAATAGTTTTCCAGGTTAAAGATGTCTTTTAAAATAGATCTAACTTAACGGAAATTAATCTCATGCCGAGTATTACACCAGTTACTTTCTAAATAATAAAGGAGGATATCATTAACCACGGGCTCCAACATCTTATAAAGGCAACTCATTTAGGCGATAAGCCAATAACTTTAAGTATCTTGTGGGGACCTTTTCCTTACTTTCAAGTTGGGGTGATAATAGCTTCCTGACACATAAAAGGAAAAGCTGGATTCTTTTGAAGAGGGCCAAGATACTGGAAAGAGAAACTAGTCTCAGTGTTGATGCATTTGACAAAAAATCTATTTTTGCTCTAAGGCCAGTATTAAAAATCTGAGATTGGGCCTTTTGTTGCTCGTACATCGAGTCGAGATTGTAAAGTAACTGTTCTTAATTATGAATGTTGACAGTAGTCTACTTAACATGACAGTTATGTTTTTTTGGGAAAAAGAAAGAGTCTAATTGTTGCAGTTAATTACACTAGAAAATGTTTCAATATGACTGACATTTTCAGAATAGACAGTGGTGCTAATAGCCAAGACCGTGAAAGGGAATTCGTATAAATCACTATCGGCTTTCACCATTTTCACAAACAAATTTGCTAGGACCACAAGAAATGGCAGAGGAAGTGTAACTCCTTTATGAGTCTTTTTGACTGTGACGATAAAATTTGTGAATAAATACGCATTTTTAAAGCCAATTTGATTATCTGAAAATACTCCACTCTAATTTGATTTTTAGAGTGGAGTATCATCAAAAGATAGCCCAAATATGTCACTGTTCGCGATGTGCATTTGCACAGGCTACGTTCCACCAGCGGTTTTTCAGCCAGCACCAATTTACAAGAGTGAGAGGAATATTCTGGGAGGGCAATTTTATCAGCTCTCATAATGACCAGTGACTAAGAATAAACGATTTAAATACGATGTATCATCAAGAAATCCATAATGATAAACCATTTCATCCGTAATGATAACCAGTTCAGTTATGGAATTCCACTCCACCTTGTGATATTTAAAAATGATAGATCACTACATATTAAGCGCACCAGCATGAGTATTACAGGAAAATGATCACTGTTTCGCAGATCATTTCCAATGTTGAAGTCGAAATTAAGAAATAAAATTGGAAAACAAATGGCCAAATCCATGGATCGGAAAGTTTTATTTGGCCCATGAAAATGAGTTACTTCATCTTTGTTCAGCAGAAATGGTTATCAGAAATGAACTTGCCGATCTACTGTTGTCAAGTTAATGTTACAGAATATTTATATTTTCCCAGAGTACTTAAATTTCTTCTGATCAGAATATAAGGAACAGGAAGCAGATCCTTTCATCTATTTAATTCGTCTTGAGGAATAACAGTACTATTTGGTAAATTAATACAACACAGAAATTAGAGAAATAAAGTGTATTCTACCAGCCATAGCTTGTAGCGTAGTGCGCAAAGGAAACGTTATGTTGGCGTAGTTATTTGAAGCAAAATTACAAAGTCTGTCAGACGCATCATCAAGGATGTCCATTCAATAAGATATGAAGACTTAAATTTTTCTATGAGTATGATATTTAAGACAGGCTTCTTAAAGAACAAAACAAGGAGTATGTTTTTTTAGTGTCAGGTACATGCGAGTGAAGACCATAACAATTACAAGAGAAAAATACCGACATAATTAAGAGTTCTTTTTATGTTGATGATGGAATCAATTATTTACAATCCTTTAAAAGGAAACTTTCACATCCGTATTCACGTCACGAATGCTACTTCCAGAAATGCGGGTTTTAAGAGTAATATTAAATTGATTTAAAAAAATTTTCTAATATCATAGTCAAAAGACTTTTGTACTTTATCAAGATTGATTTATTTGTAGTCGGTTGCTTTATATCAAGTTTGTTTTGTTTCTATCGTTTAGAAACTGTGTAAATGATAAAACACATCCCTATGCAGTCCAGTTCTTTTTCAATAGATGGGTGTAAGGTATTTTGAAGTGACTTGTGATATCTATCATTTTTAATTTGATTCTCCATTGGATTTTTTTCATATTGTCATTGTAGGAAGATGTCAAAAGTCGCAGAATGATTTTCTCAACAGTTAATACAGAATAATTCATATTCAGTTAAATTATCCATGTTACAGACTTAACTATCAAGTACTTGTTGGTTTGAAGAAGTGGAATGTTTTAGAATGTCCAAGTCTCTTGCTGTAGAAACACTGTGTGAGGTTTGAAATGTACGTGTTACAAAGCAGTTAAGACCGTACAAAGTAATTATAAATCGATCTTACTAAGTGATTAGGGCAAAGTTTTTAGTAGGAATTTGTACGAATTTTTAGATACATGAGAAAAGAATGTATTCGCACAAATCCATTAGTTCAATAAGGAAGGACACACACACAGGCAACCAGCCTCAGCACTTACCTTAGGGGTGCCATCAACATATATTACTCTACATGTTGGAAATAGAATCTAGCAGACACACCGAACAACCAACAATTCAGGACAAGTCCTCGAGAACCATGCAAAGTAAAAGATGCATATACAAGTCACCAGCAAAATGATTTAGAGCAGGTTCACTGGCCACTCGTCTACAGAAAACCTGTACTAAACGAACAGAAGAACCCGAATATACCCATTCCCCTTATGGGATACAAGGTAAGCAGATTGATTGATAAATATTAATGGCGAAATGTCCAATTATGAACAAACTGCGGTAAATCTTGGATTATGTATTCTTTAACTGTGTTATAAAGTTATTGATAAAATTTAAGAGATGGTAAAATGAAATATAATTTGATAAGACATAAGATAAAAGTTATAAGATATGGAAAATAAGATAAAAGTTATATACCATTAAAAAAACCTGTAAAACGCAAACATGTAAATTAGTTAGGATGGGAATTTACATTAATTAAAATTTCTAACAGATCCAAGACAGATCTCTAGCATTTGATGCTAAAGTCCCTATATCAACAAGGGCGGCACTTCCCCCTCTCACGATTCGCTGACACAGAATATTGATGCTGATTCCTTCATCGCGTAGACTAATCAGGGACGTGGCTATGACTTAGGCAGAGGGTGCAATGTTGCTAAATAGTCTACTATTTTTACAATTTTTGAAAATTCTACAGTGTAATATCAATGGCTTAACTAACCCATCAAGAAGAATAAAACTTGATCATTTGCTTGAGACAGCATTAAATAAGGGGTATTAGGTGATAGCTGTACAGAAAACCAAATTCAAGAAAGCCACTTCGCTAAAAGTGGAGGATTTTAACATCTCTCGAGTTGATCAGAAGTCTAAAGGTGGAAAAGGTTTAGCTTTTTTCATTAAGAACGTTAATTACCATATTAATTTCCCTCTAAACTTGACCTATGATCTGTATATATATAAATCCAGGGAAATCCAAATGTATAAGAATTCAATGGCAATGCAAACAGCTTAAAATAATTAATGGTTAACATTCACCTAACCTAATCAATCTTCCTGCAGGATTTTCTGATCTCCTGGACAAAAAAAAATGATTATTTTGAGTGATTTGAATGTTAAGCATCCCATATGAAACTGCTCCTGCATCAATGGATGAGGTGAAGAAATCCTTCTGGTGATAAACTATTCAGAAGATGACTTTTAATGAAGGTACATATACTTTTCCTTCCTATGGCTACCGAAACTCTGAAGCATTGGATATCGCGATCGTTAGCTCGGAAATTCTTTCTCAATATTTGTGGATGTCTTGGACGTTATTGGCAATGATCGTTTTTCAGTCCGTATCGAATTCAAGCAAAAGCAGAGAGTACAGGTTTTAAAAAAAATGTTCTGGAATCTCGAAACGACTAACTGGAACTCGTTCAGAGATTCAGTTGATAGTAACATGCCCTTATATCTTTTTTTTCAGATTTTAATATTGATTGAAGGAATCTAAAGATCACTATTCTTGTAGTGCTTAGGCTTCTATTACTAAATGCAATGTTAAGTACTACACGTCTTCCTTCACTCATTCTGCTTCAATCTGAAAACCAGTTATTGGTAAAAGAAAATTCCTTTTTAAATTTTTCGACAGACTCTCTAGCTATGGTTACTATAATGAGACATCTAGTTTTACAAATAGCTGATGCTCAAATCACAGACTTAAAGAAACAGTCCAATTAGATGTTAAAAATTTGGGTTTGTCTAATGAGGATATTAAGTCTTAACTCCTTAAGATCTTTTCTGAGTCCTTCAGAGGGACTTCCTAGTTTTCATTTCCACTCGGAATCTTCTATTCCAATCGACAAGGACTTGATCCCAGCTCACCTTAAGGAGTTTCTTGTATATCATAAATGAAACCTCTGATGCCATAAGAACTGATACGGATGGCAGTGAAATAAATGATCCCGCTTGTAGTAGCATATACATTGAGGAACCGGAATACTATTTGTCTATCTGCCTCCGCAACCCTGATTCCTCATCAGTCCGCCTAAGCGAATTAATTGTAACTGATCATGGCCTTGAAGCTTTTCTCCAGCAAAACCGACTTTGGGGAATTCTGGATCCTTTCAGACAGTTACTCTTTCTTTTAATACCTCCACAATTGGATTACAGTTAGATACAAAACGAGTATTTCTATTCTTCTCAAACTCAGGTTTGCTACGCTACGAAGTCACGCGATGTTCACTTTGAGTGGATGTTATCTCACGTCGACGTACACGGCAACTAGACAGTGAATAGTTTTCCAAGGAACATTGCAGATACATTCCAATTTTTCCTTTCAATCCTCACCTTTCTAGAACTTCAATCTATTATCAATACTAAATTTGTGAAGTAGTGGAGGGTCCTCCAAGCCCTATTCCTGGTATTTGGGCAAAGAGCTTGACTCTTCGTTTGTACTCAGTTGCCAGAGACTCTTCAAAGGCAATTCCAGGTAAGTGGTCATACTGAGTTTCATTTTTCAACGGCAGAAAAATCTTTTCAGTCTATTCAAATTGTCAAGCTCAGCAACCTTCTCTTGAATACATCTTGGACTGTTTGGGACTTTCCAAAGAGGACATATTTTCATCTCTCTTCTTTGTGTATGTGCTTGATCTCTTTAAAGGCAGCGATCTGATAGATTTTGTTTGACTTCTCAGACAGCTAGATGATAAGCGACAACAAAATTTATAAATTTAAAGGATAGAGTTAAGAAACGAAACTAATTAAAATCAGGACAAAATATTATGATAGGTGGAATATGTAATATAACATTTTATGTAGTAGATTTTCCCTGTAAAGTTAATGTTTGTGCGTAAATTGAGTGAGAGCAATCCAGAGGCGAGTCAATTTGACGTCCAATCCCCACATTGTTAAAATTGGAAATTGTATAATGGTTGGTTGGTTGGTTGCGTTTTATGGCGCAAGGTCCAAAAAGGTCAAGCTGCGCCAGACACGAGGTGAAAATTACCATATTCTTCGACCCATTAAAATCTTAAAATTATGAACTGTTAAAACAAAATGTTGTTTAAAATGATGTTCGTATTTACAAAATTAAGAAAGTTGTGATAAAATATTTTTAAAAGTTGATATAATGGATAAAATTTAAAACGTCTGATTAAAATATTTCTAAATTTAGATAAAATGAATAAAATCAATAGCTTTTAAAAACGCAAACAGATTGCGATGGGGTGGTTCCCCTAATAGGTCTTGTAAGTTTAAAATATCACTATTAAAAAATATGATGCGGAAATGGTTAAAAGCTGGACACACAATTAAAATATGATGCACTGTGTATGGTTCATCACACGTTTCACACCAAGGATTTAAATCACTCAAGAAGAGATGTTTGTGGGTGAAACGCGTGTGACCAATACGAAGGTGAATCAGTCTGACATCTGCGCTTCGTACAGGTAAAACATGTAATGGGATGATAAATGAAAATATGGAATGGAGTTTGTAGCTGACTTGCATGTTCCAAGATTCCTGCCAAAGAGAATTTACAAAATGTTTTAATCCTTTTCTCACATCTATTGATGGAACTGAAGGCAGAATAGAAGTGGACACTGATCTCGCAGCCGAATCAGCCTTCTCATTACCATCTATTTCTATGTGGCTTGGTATCCAGCAAAACAGTACCTCGAAACCATTTCGAGAGATTGAATCAAGCAGTTTGAGAATTTTGGACACAACTGGATGGCAATTATAGTTACAAATTTTCAAAGCTTCTAAAACACTCTTACTGTCAGTATAGATGCAATATTTATGTACAGTTTTAGTACTCACATACTGAAGTGCACGGTATATAGCCATGGCTTCAGCAGTGAAAATGGAGCAGGATTTGTGAAGGCTGTAACTGAAGGAAGTATTGTCCACATAAACTTCACAGCCAATGTGCCCCGCAGTTTTGGATCCATCAATATAGATGGGAATGTACATAGCATACTGACAGCGATGAGATGCATAAAGCTGTTGAAAAATAGCAGGAGTTGTGTCCAACTTTTTATAGTTTTCAAAGGCATTGAGTACTGTAATGCGTGGATCATACCAAGGGAAGTGTACGAAAAAGTCTATAGACTCAATCCGGACATCACATAGGTCAGATAGCAAAAGGTAGGATTTAACACGCGCGAGGAAAGGTTGAATGCTTGATGGTCTAGCATTATATAATCTCTTAAGAGCGGCATTTGGAATCGTAGAATGTAAGGGATGATGAGGTGAGGACATAATGTTTGAATAATAACTAAAAGACAGGTGCATCCGCCAGGTCTAATGGTAATTGTTGGCAGATTACATATAGACTCTGGACGGGTGAAGTGCGAAATGCACCTGAGCATATTCTTAAAGCAGAGTGATGAATTGTGTCCAATCTGCGTAAAACGGAAGGTTTGGCTGATCCGTAAGCAACACAACCGTAGTCAATGCGAGATAAAATTACTGACTAGTAAATTCGAAGGAGTGATATCCGATCTGCACCCCAAGATGTATTCGAAAGCACCTTGAGGATATTGAGCAGTCGTTGGCACTTCTTCCGCAGATGTAACACATGCAGAAGGAAAGTTAATTTCTTATCGAAAATCACGCCAAGAAATTTTATCTCATTGACAACAGGGATAGGTCTACCGTTAATGTGAAGCACAGGATCATGGTGAAAACTAGTTTTCCTGCAGAAATGAACACAGCAACTCTTATTTGGAGATATGCTAAGGCCATTTTGTTCACACCAAGCAGTGAGATTATTTACAGCTGTTTGCAATTGTCTTTCAATTATATTCATGTTTGATCCTTGATATGAAATTTGCAAGTCGTCAACATATAAATTACTATGTACAGAAGGTGGTAATTGATGAAGTATGTTGCTGATGAAAAGGTTAAAAATGGTCACGCTTAAAACGCTGCCTTGAGGAACACCCTCAGCTTGGATAAAAGTATTGGAAAGTGTAGTTCCAATGCGCACTCTGAAAAGCCGGAGGGATAAAAAGTTCTTTATGAACATGGGAAGATTACCCTTAAAGCCAAGATGGTACATAGTACGGAGAATGCCATAGCGCCACGTACGATCATATGCTTTCTCTATATCAAAGAAGATTGCAACAAAATGGTTTCTCCTTACAAAAGCATTTCGAATGTGGGATTCCAGATCTATTATATTATCAATAGCGGATTGACCTTTTCGAAAGCCACTTTGATGAGGAGGGATGCAATTATTCTTCTCTAAGATGTAAGTGAGTCTAGCATTGACCATACGCTCAAAAGTTTTGCATAGGCAACTCGTAAGAGCTATTGGACGATAACTCATAGGGTCAGAGGAATCTTTGCCCGGTTTCAAAATAGGAATCACTATCGCTTCTATCCACGAAGTGGGATATGCATGTTCCGTCCAGATTCTATTAAACAATACAAGTATGTTCAATATTAATCTGGATGTAAATGACGAAGCATTTGATAAGAGATTCCATCAGGTCCGGGACTGGTGTTATTTTCCTGGTATAAGGCAGTCTTCAATTCTGACAGTCCAAACACATAATTGTACGCTAGATTGCGTCGATCAGTGAAACGTAGAGGAGTCCGCTCAGCTATTCTTTTAGACCTTTGAAAAGCGGGACTATAGGAATCAGAGCTGGACACACTAGCAAAGGTTTCTCCGATGACATTGGCAATGTCTACCGTTGAGGAATGCACAGCAGCTCCAGTTTTTAAAACAGGAATGGAACAATCCTGATAAATACCATTGGCTGCTTTTACTTTCCTCCACAATTGTTTGCTGGATGTCGATGATGTAATTGAAGACACGTAACGAATCCAAGATTCTCTTTGACTCTGGCGTCTTACTCTACGAGCTTGAGCTTTGGCCTTTTTAAAAGCAATAAGGTTCTCCGTAGATGGGTATCTTCGGAAAATATTCCATTGCTTCCTTTGTTTCTTGTAATATAGTCGGCACTCTTCATTCCACCAGGGTTTTATATGTTTGTGTGGAGTAGAAGAACTTTTTGGGATAGCTACATCCGCAGCTTTGATTATTGTGTCATCGACATATTTAACGGCATCATCAATCACATCTCTCGTAACTCTTGTTTCCGTAATCGTAGCCAATTGCGTGAAGAGTTCCCAATCGGCTCAACTGTACTCATAATTAGGTGTCCTATGGGACACATTATTACTTCCAGTTTGAGTCACGATAAGAGGGAAATGATCGCTGTTGAAAAAGTCATTTCCAACAGTGAAATTCAGCAACGGCAGAAGTGACGGGGAACAAATAGCTAAGTCAAGAGAGTGAAATGTCCTTGTAGGTTCGTGGAAATAAGTCTTCTCGTCGGTATTCAGCAGACAGAGAGAGTTATCAGATATGAACTGCTCAATCTGACGACCGCGGAAATTCGTATCATCACTACCCCACAAAGGACTATGGCCGTTAAAATCACCGAGCAATAAAAATGGAGCTGGGAGTTGATTAACTAATTCATTTAGTTCTTCAGCTTGAATGATGTCATTGGGGGGTAAATAAAGGCTACAGACAGTGATTAGACACGTAGAATAAATTTTGACAGATACAGCTTGCAGTGTAGTGCGAAGCTGATGTGCTGTGCTAGGGTATTTGTTTGATGTGAATATACAAACACCACCGCTTGCAGTGGCACTACCATCATAATCATTTCTGTAGCATTGAAATCCTCGTAGTTTAGAGCCAATATAGTGGGCTTCAGGAATGTTTCCTGGAGAGCCACACACACAGGATTGTAGTAGGAGATGAGAGATTTGATATCATCAATTCGAGGCCGGAAACTACGACAATTCTATGAAACAAAGGAAGTCATTTATGGAATATGAACACTAACCATTATCGCTGTTTCTAATGGTCATCTCAGAGGAATCTTCTAAACTGAAATCATCATCTGAGGGATGCAGTGCAACAGAGTCTGCATCCAAAGCACGAATGACTTTCTTTGAAAGTAAGGAAGGTATTCTATGGCCTTCCTTTGAGAGTTTTAGTTTTCTTGCTTTCAAGGCTTTGGATTTTGCCGACATTTTGGTGAGAGTGGGAAGAGGATTGGTCGTTTTCGTAACCTTTGAGGGCAAACAAACTGAAGGACATGAGCCTCCTTCTGTCTGAGTACTACAAGATCGAGTGGCCTTTTTAGCTGCAGCTGCATAGCTAACACCTGCTACTGGAGTTCGAGAAGTGACTAATCGTCGAGCCTTTGGATATGTTATATTGTTTTTAATTTTCAGGGTAGTGATTTCTTTTTCCAGTTGCCAAACTGGACAAGTACGAGAATAAGAGGTGTGACCACCTTTACAATTGACGCAAACTTCTTTAGCATTGCAGGTAAGACTGTCATGGCCAACGTCAGAACAACGGGCGCATGTGAGTGTACCCCTACAAGCTATTTTAGAATGGCCAAAACGTTGGCGCTGGAAACATCTGAGAGGACTTGGAATATACGGCCGAACAGAACACCGCATATAAGCGACTTTAATGTACTCTGGTAAATCTGGTGTCACGAATGTCAAAATAAGATGCTTAGTATTTAGCACAATACCATCTCTCTTAATCGTTATTCTTTTGACAGCACAGACTTTCTGGTTTTGCAGATTTTCTAGTATTTCGTCAGTCGGCGTGTGAAACAAGTCCTCCGCAGAAATAACTCCTCGAGAGAAATTTAAATTTCCGTGAGGTTCGACGGTAACAGCTATGTCACCTATTGTCGTCATGCTTTGCATCAGGATGGACTGTCTTTCCGATGCAGTTTCGATTAATAGAACTCCAGATCTTAACTTTTTGATGGATTTTACTTCCCCAAGTTTCGAAGTAACACCCTTTTCAATCAGAAAAGGAGAAATAGATTCAAAGGAACCTCCAATTTTTTTCACTATAAAAAATGTAGCATTGCATAATGTCATTTGTTGCTCCCGCGGGAGTGAGGAGAAAATTTTTTTATCCATATAGGATTCAACAAAATTCAGGGACCGACGGCACCACCCACCACGGAGTCCTACAAGGGGATGCAAGTCAACTGCACCAGTGCTAGTCAATCCCTATACGCTCACAGTACATCCCTGAAGTGGTCTCCACCCTTAACGAGTCACCCAGTAGATGTACCGATAGCTTGATCCATAAAGTCGATTGATGTGCTGAGGACCACAACACACCTCCCGTTTACCTGAAGCAGAGGCCAAAGTAATGTGTTGGTCTCTGGAGGCCTCAATTACCAGGATTCTCTTTTCCAGGGACACGGGTCTCCACGCACGGCAAACACGTGGGTGATTTAGTCCCCAAGAGTAGCTATTAGCAACAGAGTGGCAACAGCTACTCAAGGGGAGCCTTCAACCTCATGAGAGGCAACCACATTGAGGGAGAAAAGGAAGGAAAAGCAGAAGGGAAGAGGAGAGAAGAAAAGAAAGCAGAGGACAGATCACTGGGGTACCTCGGGATTGTGACACCCGTGTTTACTTAAAGAATGTAAACCCCCTGAGGGGATTGTATAATGGATAATATAGAAGTAATGTATTGTTTACTAGTGAATTCTAAGTTTCTCGATACAGTGAAACGGTATATTTTTGACGGCCTTTTTAATGCCTGTAAAAGGAACTTTAGAATCAAGAGCAATGGAAACAGATTTTGCTGCGGTGTATATCCGCCATTTCATTTTCAATAATTCTCATGTAACTAATAATCCAGCAAAAAATAACATTTAAACCTGTTGCATAAATTGCAATTGATGCATAAAGTATGCAATTGGTTTAATATGACAGTTATAACTGGGTGACAGTAACTATTAATATTATTAAACTGCTTTCAAACATTCATTATATGAGCTAGATGGCAAAGGTTGAAGAGCATATACAACAGCTGTAGCTTCAGACGTATAAATACAGCTAGAAATGGGGAAGCCATAGTTATAAATGATGTTATTTAAAACACTTCCACAACTAACATTATTATCTGTCTTTGAGCCATCCGTGAATAGAGGTAAGTATTTTGGGTATTGAAGGTGGTGATGAGCAAATAGTTGCTATTAATTGAGAGAAGTGTTGCATTTAATATAATTAGAACATTTATTTAAAACAAGAATAAGAGTATTCTAATGAGGAAGCTCTAACAAGTCAGTAATATTGTAGGCTGTATATCTGAAAGGTTCTATTCTGTGTGTGAGATAGAAAATATTATCCTCTATAGAAGGAAAAACATTGTAGTGACGAGCTACATACAATCTCTTCCAACAAAGTGCAATTTTAGTAGATCTCAGTGAGTGATGAGGAATTAATATGATTTTAAAATAATCGTTAAATGATAGCTGTTTACGGCGTAAGTGAAGAAGTGGCTGCTAACAAATCACTAATAAGGTTTGAACGGTGAAGTTCGGAATGCACTTGAGCAAATTCGAAGAGCAGGACGTGCAGTGTCCAATAAAGGAAGAACAGAATTTCCTGCTGACCCATTTACAATACAACCGTAATCTATACGAGACAGTATGAGAGATTGATAAATTTGGAATAATATTTTATATTAATATTCTTACATATTAAAATTATATATATTTTATAAATATTTTACTATGGGATATGATGACGATATCCAAATTGGCTAATTTATGCATTTGTTTAAATTGATATGCTCTTGCTAAATGAAGATATTTCAATGAGTAGGTCGCTAGAGCGTTTTCGGGTGGACTGAACTACACAATGGTAGCCATGCATACCCTTCTCAATAAGAAAGTGGGATGCATTTAAAAACAAATATTTTTTTAATCTTATAATAAAAAATTGAGCAACAGCAAATTGAATTTGTTGTTCCCGTGGGAGAGAAAGAGAAGAGACTTCCATTCGGAAACTAATAAAATCGAGGTATGACTGTACCACCCACCATAGATCCCTTCAAAGAGATGCAGATAACTGCGACATGCTAACCAAAACTTACACACTTTCAATAAATATGTGTTAATGAGTTACTCAGTGAAAAATCACTCGCTCGATCCATTTGAGCCGATTGATGAGAAGAGGATCGCTGCACACCATCCGTTTAGCTGATTTGGTTTGGTTTTTTCATCAATTAACGGCCATTTTTGCACACGAAGACTAATTAGACAAAATCTAAAACTTAAATTGGATTCAAAACCACTACAGACAGACAGCAAGGATACAAAGGGGGTTCGAAGCCACAAACTTTTGAACCGAAGGCCATAGCACTAAAAATTTGGCTTCCAGCTTCGCATCCGTTTTCTTAAGTAGAGGCCAAAATAATCTCTTGAAGCCTCAATTACCAGGACCCTCCTTTATAGTAAAACAGGTCTTTACGCACAGTTAAAACGTTGGTGATTTAATCCCCAAGAGAAGCTGATAGCAACAGAGCGGCTATAGCCATTCTAAGGAGTCCTCAATCTTATAGGTGGCAATGACAGTGAGGGAGAAATGGAAAAAAAAAAGAGAGACGAGGAGAGGAAACAATGAGAACAGATCACTGAGATACCTCAAAATTGTGACTCCTATGTTTTCTTACAGAAAATAAATCCTTCTCCAAAGAGTACAAAATTAGTGGAAACAAAATAAACAATAACATCTGGCTTAACTTAATGAATAGCATGCTGAACCACAACAAAAAAGAAAACAAAGAAAGATACGGAAAATATATAGAAGACAACAAAAAGAAAAATGTATAAAAATCTGAGGGATATCTCGGGATTGTCACGACGCCTGAGATATTTTGGGACGTGGTACCTAAAAAAGGTAAACCCTTTGAGTTTTATATATTAGGAGAGGTTATTTTACAAAGAATTTGAAGATAAAATTCAGTAAAACATTTTTCATTATCTCTTCCGTGTTTTTTGTCAAAAAAAAAAAAAAAGACAGTTTTAAGGTCTGTTTTTATTGCAAGTGCTTTCTCATATTAAAAATTTTCAAATAAGAAATTTAACCGTTTCTCTAAGAAAATCAATATTAACAATAAAATAAATAATGTGACAGGATTTCAGAGGATCAACATATATTTCACGATTTTAAAATTTGTTCTTTGCATAGTTATTTGTTTTATTTGTCAATATTAAAAACTTTAATTCAATTTAATATTGAAATAAAACAATAATATGCACGTATCGATATTTAAAAGTAGTAAAATTTTAACCAAGATATTTTTTTACTAAAATTTAAAAATTTGATTAGCTTTTCAAACGAAAATTATGCATTGCTTCTGTTAAATTAGACAAAAAAAAATTCTTATTTTTATTATATCAATGAAAAATAATAAAAATTTTATGTAATATTAATAAAAATATTCACTGATAAATTATAAATGAATCGGTTGTTCTAGAATTATGTGGTGCCACCAATAACATGAAAGCTGAATGAAATGTTTGCAATGAGCCGATATAAATTGTAAGAGCTTTTTCACTCACCAAATATGAAAATAGGCTTTCAAATTAGTAATACTGCATATCGAACTTCAAGTCAAGGAAATCAATTAAATACTGGAAAAGTGCTTACGCTGAAATATTGCTATTTACGTGGAAGGGTTTCAAACACTAAATATTTTTGTAACACTTTTGGCTGAAGTTTATTTTGTTTAAAAATGGCTTACAAAAAGATTTGGTATGAAAGAACAAATGAGAATATAGATGCTTTTTTTTTATATACATATATTGTGACAAAATATTCACTTATTGTCAATTGATTTTTTAAAAAAATAATTCGATCTTTTCAAACCTTATCAACGTTTTTCTTCCTCGTGGTTTGAGAATCACTTCCCCTTTTAAGTTATAAATTTATAGATCTTCTTTACTTAAATTTTTTTTATCCTTCCCTGGAAGTCTTTAATGGGAACAACAGATAGGCTCAGTGATGCATTCAGAATATTCAATGGTCACTTTCAATAATTTTTTTTTTTAATTTGTCATAACTTTCATTTTTCATACTTTCATTCTTACAATATGACGATCAGAGAGGGCTTTAAAAGAATGTCTGAAAAAATGTCATCCATAATCAATAACCGAATTTTTCACTAAAACGACATTTAAATATTATTAGCTGGGATTATATATTTCACATGTGCGAGATTTGTGGTAAGAAATGTGTGAACCAGGATTTCAATAGATACTATACTTCACGATGATTAGATTCAATAAATATTTTTTATTTCATCTTGAATTTGTGTTAAAATAGACAATATAATTCAAGAACTCATTGATTAATTGATATTTAAAAAAAATCTCATAATTTTTTAAAGATATTTAAATACAATTCTTATATATATATATATATATATATATATATATATATATATATATATATTTGACATGATAAAGTTTTTTTATTAAATATATTTTAGTCATTTAATTACATATGTGCACTTGAATCAAGTGACTACAAAGACAATAAAAGTTGTAATGAACTTTTGTATGAAATTCTTATATTTCTAGAATATATTCAGTCTAATGACAATCAAATGAAATTTAACCTGTCCATTTCAGTAAGACTAATATTTAACACTAAATAATAAAGAGAAATCCTTGATGTTTGAAACACTTCTTATAACAGCTATAAAATAACTACAGAATTATTCTGTTATAGTGAATTGCTGTCGTGATTGTTTAATTGTTAATGTATTGAAAAAAACGAAATAATTTTCATAATGCATGAGTCATGACTTATTTTCCTTACTTTATTATTTGAATATTGATATTTTAATAAGAAAAGATAAGAACTGTTTAATGAACAGCTGAAAAGACCAATTCTACTGTAGTTCCATTTTAATTACTTTCTTTTTGTTGCCTATAGAATATTTTATAAGCATTGATTGTATACTTAATGCGATTCCCTTTTTTATGGATGACGTAATTTAAGCAGATTGCGTTACATAGTCGTGAGAAATTGTAAGGTAATATTCTAAATTACTTTCTTGAAATTACAGGGTCATAAGCTAGAGAAATATATTGCATTTTTTATATTATTTCGTTTTTAATTAAAATTATTTTACGTTAATGTAAAAACCATATCACCGTACAAAAATTCTTTAGAATTTATCTATAAAACATCTTAGTTAGAAATATAAATTTTATATAGCCTTTATCTGTCATTTCAGAAAATGCTTCTCTTTTTTTGATCGTTGGTCGAAGATATGGTGACGAGGTGTCCAGCGTGAGCCGTTGACCACTTTTAATAACAAGGGTATAACCTAAAATTACACTTAAAGCTGGATGGTTGGTTGGATGCCATGGTTGCAACGATGAATAAAAGAATAAGTACTCCCAACTCTTTTTTTATTAATCCTTTCCTACAGATATTAATAGATCTAAATTTTAATACGCATAAAACTTTTTTTTCAATACTATATTCCAATATAATGCAGCTGTATATTAAATATAGAAATAAATAGAACCATCTAAATTCAATATTTCAGAAAATGATTCGATAATAAGTCATCGGATCTAGTCACAGACTTATAAAAAAATGCACATTTCATTTATCTTAAATACATTTCGCTAAAGAAAGCAAACTTTGCTTAATATAGCCTCTATAAGCAATGAGGGGTAAGTAATTGTAGGAGAATATTATCAAACTTTTTAGCCACGCCTTATTAAGAATACCACGCCTAATTTGAAATATCACAAGTTATTAAAATTGGACACGTTAAATAGAAGAGATAAGAAGAATATAATTATATATATTTTATTATAACTTATAATCAAACTGCATCATATTTTCACACATGTTTAATTAGGTTTTATGTTATTTATGAGATGGCTAGGATAGAATTTCTGAACTCCTCTTGCTAGGAATGAAATGAAGGTGGGGCCTGAAATTCCTTTTTTTTTTTTTTTTTGTTCTATCGTACTAATAAAAAAATTTGCTTCTTAGGACAAATATAAAGTTAAATAAATAAAAGATTTGTATAAATCTGTATATCCAAATATCTTTCAATAGGTTAGTTGATTAAATTATATAGAATTTCAAGTCATTAATTCTATCATTTATATATCATTATAATATAATTTTCTAAAAAGGCGGTCCATACTTGATGGAAGAAACTGTCATCCATAAAATAAATTATTTACTTTTAAGAGTAAATAAGTATATTTATATATTTTAAGAGTGACTATATAATATATTTTAAGAGTAACTGTCATCCATAAAATAAATTATTTACTTTTAAGAGTAAATAATTTATTTTATGGATGACAGTTTCTTCCATCAAGTATAGACCGCCTTTTTAGAAAATTATAATGATATATAAATGATCATTGTAATAGGTCATTGTAATTTAAAATATTGTTCAATAGTAGAAGCATCATAAATAAAATTGAAGATAATTAAATATCAATTGTAGGTTGAAATTAAATGTCGCAACAAAAATTAATGTTGTTTAAGTAATTTAAATAGCTTATTTATATTCTGAATCAGAATAATAACGTAAAACATTACTCCTGTTTTATTCTTGAAAATGAAGTTTTGGGTAAAATATGTTCATGTAGACAATCTAGGTATTTTGAATATCTTTAATATAATTTATTAAAATATTTTTCAAGTATCGCACTCAATTACAATTGTGAAATCTCATGAATAAGAACATATTTGAATTGCAATATCATTAAATGTTACAGCGTATTACGTGTGTCTATCAACGTGTCTTTTACGAAATGATCATTTTATTGGTTTGTTTTTGTATTACGAAGTGTTGTGACGATGTTAATAAAGGAATTGTGTTTACTTTTCATAGGAATATCTTTTTTTTAATTGTTAAAAAATATAAATAAGTTTAAAATTTGCAATTACAAATATGAATTTTTTAACATAGAAAAATATTTATTTTATATAGCTACCATTAAAATTTTTAACTAAATTTTTCGGATATATATATCCAATTTCATATTTCTATGCAGTGTGATCCACTAAAGGCTTGTCATCGGAGCTGCGTAAAAGTTCTTAGTAACTTAGTTTGCTCTGGGGAAAGTCCCCGAACCCTTGGCGTAAAGCGTTCGTGCTGTAGTCGGCATCGTCCTTCTCCCAACCCTCCCTAACTATGAAGGTTTTTCCCGAGTGGGTGTGGTTTAAACAGGAAAAGGAAATAGTTTAAATTACAGTTATGCAAGCGAGACGTTTGTAGTCTTAACACAATGGGGCTTACTCACAGTGGATCTCCCAATTTTTTTATCTACGTTTGTTATAGCATGTTGTAATAAATTTTATACATGAATTTATAATTTTTTTCTAGAATTAAATTTTAGATCTAGGCCTAAAATTTCTTTTCATACAAATTTGGAAAATATTCGAATCAAATATTTCCTTCACACAAAACTGTTACTTTCTGCGAGAAAAAATATTTATTAAATATAACAAGTTTAATTCTTTGTTCAAATCATTTAAACATAAATCTTAAGTAAAACCTTCTGATTTGCGAATGAAGTACAATTTTTGTTTATTCTTAAACTAATTAGACTCTATATCCAACACACAATCTAGGAAAAAGTCGGGCATCTTGTAGTTTATTCATATATGTTGGAAATTCAATTCATTTCTTCAAAAGACTAGGTTTGAAAATATTTTTTACGAAATGATCATTTTATTGGTTCGCTTGTGTTTTTCTCTGATTTTATGTGTGCGTCAATTGAAATTTGCTTTTTTTCTCTTTGGATAATTGGCACGAAAACCACGAGTCTTGTCAGAAAAACTAATTAGAATTTAAATCGGACAAACAATGAAATATTTCTTAATTTTCGAAAATACTATCATTTTTATCTGATCATTCATTAGATGGTAATTACGCTTGTCAATCATCTTTTTAAATTTATTTATTTTTAGCATTGGAAGTTTAGAAAGTCAGCATTTTAGATAACCTGTCAAATGAAAATTTTATCAGGTGCAGAGTATTTATTATACATTGTAACAAGAGTATTTTAAGTATTACGATATAAAAAAAAGTGAATGTCTATATTTAAAAGTAGTTTATAACGTTTCAAAAATACTTTTCCATTAATATTGATATCCTTGCTCAATATTTCTACACTGATTCATTTGGTCTGAATTGCTCAGTGCACACTTCGGAGGGGTAAGTTCCAGGAAAATCTCTATCATTTCCTAATAAGATTTAATTTTGCTTTCTATTTTCTATATGACATTTATTGGAGTGAGTGTTTTGGATTTTTCCGGGTTTCCTCCCTTACAACTCATAAATACGACCTTATATTCTCGAAAAAATTTTAAGAACACGGTGAATTTGTATATAAATGATTCATAACCTGTACAGATACCAGCTCAACAGTACTAAAATACTGATTCAATAGGTGTGAACCCAAATATATTTCAGTAGATTCAAAATTTCCACTTCTTTACCTAAGCAGAACAAAAATGCCATTATTTACTTCTTTGTTTCACTTTGGAAATTCTGTTTCTAAAATTGAAGTTACTTTAGTGAAAATTCAACTTTTGCCCTTAAGGTCTAATTGCATTCTCTTAAATTTCAATCTACATTTTCATAAATTCTAAAGCTCATTATCACACTTTCTAAAATGCGAAAATATGTATACCATTTTCTGTTACATTTTTACTAGCAAAAATTGAATAAATTCATCATAACCATAACATTTGATAATTTTTTAATAGCATCCTGCAAGATTTAACCTCTTTTGGCTACTCTACAACTCTTTCAAGATGTATGGTAAAAAATATCATTTGCTAAGGCTACTTTCATCTAACTTATTAACAAATGATAAGTTTTAAAATCTAACATATATTTCTAATATATCTAATTATTCCAACCATTAATGAATAAATACAAAGAAAAGTTCTTGAAACATGGAAAATCAAAATAAAAAATTGTATTTTAGATGTAAACATACATTTTAATTTAAAGTAAATTTTAGTTATGTTTCCAGTTTTAAAATTTTAACATTACGATTTAAGTATGTATATGAAGGTCATTATATAAATATTAAAATTAGAATTTAATAACGATTATTCTAATATGATTGTAATCACTAATATTTACTCATTATAATATATATAAGCACTTTTTTGAATCACCATTTCGAAGCTAATACATAAAAATGAAGCTTTATTCTAATTACTATCTTTGCATTTATCAATTTCAAAACTCGAATTTCAATCATTTTTCATAAAGTTAAATAATCATAAAATGTTTATTTTGATTAAACGTGCGCGTCTTTATGATTGCTTTTATAAATTAAAAAAGTTACAGCAGTTTCAAATTTTTATACACGAGATTCAAATTATTTTCATTCTTAAAATTATTCGAGAAGAAATTTATTCTTAAAATATTATAAATTTATAACCTATTTACTATTTAATCATAAAGTAATTAATATTTAAATACTTATCTTTATGCTCTTCACTGACATTGACAAAGCCTTCGAAAGTTTGGCACCCTAGACTTTTAAACAAGTTAATAAAATTCTATTTCTTCACGGATTTACTTCACTTACTAAATTCAAAAACTAAGTTTTTACATATTTAATTTACGTACTAAATTACTACTTAGTGATTTTACTGACTACATCATTTCCTGAAAAGAGGACTTTCAAAATTAAATAGAAAGATGCTTACTACACTGAAATCAGGTACCATATTCAAGGTTTCCTTCATACCAATTTACTAGGATCTGTTCTTTATCTCCTTTATATAAATGATTTTTCCATTGATAGAACAGTTTCCAATTCGATTACTAGACTCTACATTGACGACCCGACTATTATTGCAAAATCTAAATATGAAAAATTAGCCTTCCACAAATGACTAAACAAAATGAAAGATGTCGAAAACTGCTGCAATAGCTTGACAATTGAAATAAATATGCGAAAATTCAAACTACTTATAAAGAGAAAGATAACTAATAATGTCATCCTCTTTAATAAAATTTCAATTAATAACCTTGGAATAATACATAATTAATAGTAATTTAAACTGGAAAGACCATTTTACAAAATGAATTCTTAAAGCCATTACATCAATTCATAAACTTTACAGCACATTCTTGCAAAGTATTCCATACTAAATCTAAAAATGAAAAAACTTATTCATAAATAAACAGTCACAACAATACTCACTTATTTTTCTTTAGCCTGAGCAAATTATGGAAAGCACTGTACAAATTATATGACGTCAGACATTTTAGTTTATAGTTTCTTTTCTTAAAAGGTCGTTCGGTAACATAATAAAAATGCGTTATAAATAAACAGTTGATTGTTCTACTTAATTTTTTAGTATATTTTGTATCTAATTATTAAAAATATTTAAACCTTTATATATGGCAGCACGCAATATTCTGGTGCTGAATTATTTATATAAAACTACGACCTGCTTTGATCTTCTGAACAGTATGAATTTTAATCTTCATGAGAAAAAAAGGTGACGAAGGTGAAGTGTTTCAGTTTAAGCACAAATGGAAAACCATTCGAAGTAACATAACTCGGTTCTCAACTGAAATTAATAGTTTGAAAGATATATTTCAAATAAAGACGTAGAATTTTTTTTATGTGCGTCTAACATGTACCTTGAATGAAATGAAAATAGTTGATGATGAAATTAATGTTAGTTTCACGGATTATGAATACGAAGATGACATCCCCCAATGTGAAACCTATACAGATACTTCTGAACGCGTAATTTTTAAAAACCGAAAAAATCATTCAAAATAAATTGTCGCCAACCTTTAACTCCTGCAATAACTTTAATTTTGATATTAATAATGCCAGTTCGGCCACAAATATTGTTGTTAATCCCCAACCCACTTAAACAGCGCCTATTACTTCAATTTACACGGTGATATTACTAACAACTAAAAAGAACTATTTGGAGCAGAAACAGAGAATTAACAAAGTTATAGGGAACAATTTAATTCTTCTGTAGACTCTAATCCAAATTTATAAACTTGACAAACACATTTTTTAATAGGTTATTCACAAGATTAACCTAAGTAATTAGTAGATGGAATTAGCATTATTGCAGACACATATGAAAGAATTAAAAGTTTTTTAATGAATAAATATGGTGATAAAAATAAAATCATTTAAGCTCATTTGGATTTTTTAGAAAATTTAAAGCCATTCGTGATCCATCACCAACTGCATAAAGTGAAATTTAAATTGAATGCAACAGAAGCTTTAGTGCTTTAGGAGAAGACATTGACACGTAAGGAAAAGTTTTAACTGAAATTGTATATGACATTGTACATTCCCTGACGACATTTGTTGCCGATGGGTTTTTAAAGCGAAACGTCTAAAAATTTCGGAAGGTGTTGTTTCACAATTAATACAATTTATAACCGAAGAAGTACAGATGACCCTTTCAACAAAGAAGATAAATCGTTTTCTACCTTCTGGTTATTTCCTAAAATTCACGATAGAAGATTTCAATGTAAAGTCCAAGCCAATTACTAAAAATAAAAATCTTTGACCCTTCTATCTTTTCTGTTGAACTGTTCAGGCAATGGCCTAAAAAATGCAACTCTGTGATAGCTATAGACACTAGAATACAGAAACTAAAAGTACGAATACATGTTTTTTTCTACACTGAACACGGGCACACAAAAAGAGCTGTGCCGATAAGGAAAAAGTTTTTTGTGTTAAATGCAAGTAAAAATATCATGTTTCAATTGGTAAGAATAGTGTAGATCACCTTACTACTATGTTTACTTATAATATTGATAATGCTACAACGAACAGTACTATTTACTAACAGCAAGAGAATCAATTAACTTGCTCAAAAGGTGCTACAACATTGACTCGTTGTTTTTTGGATATAAGTATCCAATTGAGTTTCATCCAAAATGATATTGTTGATAGTTTGAAATTAACAGTTGTTTCTACAGAATCATTGGAAGTGCAGGGATTTGAATCTATAACAAGTGTTCTCAATATGAGACGAAAAGAAAAGTTTCAATTATCAAGCATTTAGAATGAATCTCCAGTCAATATTGCAGTATTTGAAAGCTTCAATGAATACGCATCTCATCTTTTTGGTCCAACTGATGTGTCACATCTCGCATTACAGAAAAGAACGAAACTTGCTGATGCTTACGATAACAACCTACATATACAAGTGTTGATTCGTGCTGATTTTTACAAGCATGTATTGAACCCTAAGAGTTCAGTTATGCTACCAAAGTCCCTTGCAGTGCTTTAGTCACATTTTGGGTGTATTCTGAGTTGACTTTGATCATACACAACAGTTTCCAACGAAGCTACTGTAAATTTATCAATAAATTTCCTCATTTAGAGTCTATCCATGAAAAGGCACGTTGCTTCTGGAACTTGAAAACTATGGAAATTACCATCTGCCAAGAAAGAGAAATGTCTAAATATGATTTAACTATTTTAAAGAACTTTCATAACTCATTTAAATTAGTTGATAATTACAGAGTTGTGTCCTACTTTTGATAACTATAGTCTCAACATTACCAATAAACAGAACAACTCCTGAGAGTAGATAACAATAACTTCAAAAAAGAATGAAATTAAATTAATCTTTGAAGACACATTTCAAAAATTGCATGTTGAATTATTTTGAACAAGGGCATTTTCAAGTTTGTCTATCGGCAGATGACAAATGTTATGCAGCACTGTTTGTCACATCATAATGAAAAAAATGCAGCACTATGATATAAAATGGAGAATTGTTTTGGACGGCTCATCACATGTTCCAGACATGCCGTCTCTAAACGATATTTAGAAGTTAGTCCTGATCTTTTCCTTGATATTCTTGGTTTTCTTCTGCAATTTCAACTGAATGAATTTGCTCTAACCTGAGATGGTAAAAATGTTTTTCAGCAGTTGGTTTTACATCCAAAGGACAGAGATGTAACAAGATTCTTATGGTACAAACAGAAAAAGAGCTCTTCAGAGACGACAGCTACAGTTACAAATGAAGTAACTACATACAGATTCATCGGTTATCATTCAGACGGTCTTGCAACACTTTCCTGTTCTGTGCTACTACACGAGAAATAGCCCTTTATCATTTAAATGACATATCTACTTCTGCAAAACTTTTAAATAGAAGCCTATATATTGATGATCTTGTGATTAGCTTAGAAAGTGAATAATATAAATAATGGTTTTACATAAGGAAATCGAAAATTTGATGTCACTCATAAAATTACCGATGGAAAATGGGTTACTTATTGTTTGAAGCCTCAAAACTTGCTAGAAACTAATAATGAAAATTTCAAGACCAAATATGCATTTTTAGGCATTCAATGCAATACAAAAAAATGGATATTTTGAGCAAAACTTTCAAAACTTCATTCTATGTTTCTCTAAATTTCCACTTATTAAAAGATGGTTACTCCATTGTATTATAAATTGTACCATCATTTAAGATTGCTTACACCATCCACGATAATTGGAAAATCCACGATAATTGGATTTCAATATACTTGGGGTCTTGGAATGAACTGGGATGAAATCTTGCCTACTTGGCTACTTTGACATTAGCAAAAGTTACCTTTCACTAATATAAGTCTTAGGATGGTTACACCTAATTATCAAATAAGAATAAAAATCACTTATTACAACACTATGCAAATAAATGGCAAAAAAAAAAAAAAAATAAATAAATAAATTTTTGAAATATAAAATAATTTATTTTTGTATTTAATATTAGCTGTTTGTCACCCTTCTCTGATTTCTAAGTGTAACGTACATTAATTTTATAGCAATGATTTAATTATTTATCATTTTCACATATTTTTCTACCGAACTGAAAGCTGAATAATTTACTCTATAGCCTTCAATTCATCAATCAATGGGATTGATTTCAACCTAGAGCAAGCCTGTTTGTAATGGTTCTGAATCTATTTCAAACTGTAATTTTAAGTCTAATTAATATGAGCATGCAAAAAATGACTTTGAAACAACAAAAAACCAAATCAACTTCATATGGTTCTTGTTACACAAATTACACTCGAAGACGAATCGGAGTCACATAAAAATGTCAAGTCGAAATAGTTTTTGAAAATTGATATAAAATGTTGAAAAAGTACCATAGTTTCGAGAGTGTTTATTTCTAAACTTCATTGGAAATATGTACAGAGCAATTTTAATATGACCACAGAGAAAGAACACTGTGATGGTGTGACATAAAATACAAGAAAGAACAAAAAAATGAGGCAAACATCTTATTATCTGTGAATAAAAACAGAAGTGAAGTACAATAAATATTAAAGGAAGTGATGTATTCGAATTGAAAATTCCCGAATGTGAGCTTTAGCATACTTATTTGTACTTAACCCTGAACTGGTCTCTACCAAGTATGTGGAAGCTGCTGGGTGGAAGGTTTCGTAATTTAAAAGATTCACAATGTAGCTGAAGAATCCCAATGCTTGACTTGCCACTTGCTGAAGTATCATTTTTCACAGCGACCTTCAGTCTCATTTAGTGAACTAGTAGATTTAGTTGGTTAAGTCGGGATTCTAACTCACTACCTTCTAACAATGAGAACAAGGCCTAAGCTACCGTAGTCTCCAATTCTTGAATGGGCTAATTATATCTACTCTGCATGGAAGATAAAACATCTCTGGCGAGTTTTAAATTTTCCCAGAACATGGAATAATGTGTACAATGAGTTCTTGGGTTGTGTTAGAAGGGGATTCAACTATCTATATCATTACATAAATGATGTGAAAGGACTTAGTGCTTTACGTTTTGGTTATCGGGTTTATACCTTTGTATAGGAAGTCGTATCAGACCCGGAATTTCTATGTGGTTTCTAGTCTTACAGATGTATCACATCTCCCTTACAGATGTATCGCAGAGGTTTTACACCTTTAGCTTGTATATCCCTATATATTTAAAGAAATGTGTATATGTGTTAGTATCAAAAGTGTCTATTTGTGTGGATGCAGCGCAGATGCGGTATCACCTACAAATAGGAAATTTTGTGAAAGAGAATCAGAAATGGAATCGAAGCTTATGTCTTTAATATTCGAAATAAATTATCCGTTATGTAATGTTCTTATAATTTTTTACTTTTGATGTAATTCCGAAGTTATCAATGAAATCGCCAAAAATCTGAAAAATGAACAAATATGAAAAAAAATTGTATTGTTTGATATTTTCTACAAAGAAATATATTTCATATCTAAATTATGATACGTGTCAATATGAATATTTCTATATGAAATACACTTACCAATCTTTTTTTTTTTTTTCTTTCAATCTTCTTTTTAGAAGACCGCTGCTTGTACCACTTAAAAATAATTCTTACCGTCATTTATTGGTTAAAAACCAGTCAGTAATCACATATGTTTTTCAGTAAACTGAATGAATTTTTTATAACAACATTTTTAAAAACACTTTTTATTTTTTTATTAATTTATAAAAGCATTTTATTATTGTTTTTCTCAAAAAGTGTCTCCATTTTGTTAGCCATACATCTGCTTATTTTGCAGATTTTCTCAGAACTTAATCATTTTTTCCCCATTTAATAACCGATAGCTCTTTTTCATTTTCATTCGTTATGTTCTCTATAATTTAATCATCGATTACTTTTTACGAATAAATTACATCTGAATCTATTCAAAAAGTTCTGAAAGGAAATTATCGTCATCAGTGGATTTTAGTTTTTGGTCGAAATTCATGGATGAGTAAATCATCTCCATTCAAGTTGTCCGGTAAATGTGTAAGAAACAATTATAGAAAACGAGGAATCGAACTCCGGCTCTCATTAAGGGAGCTACTAAAATATGTTTCTAAATTTATTGAAAAGTATTGTGTTCTGTACTTTCGTATATTTGTAATTGTTCTTATCTTGTGTTCTTGTGAATTATTTTGTAAATAATTTTCAGAGTAAGTTGATAGTATTACTTTATTCTAAAAACGATTACAGGCTAATAAAGAAATCAATAATTTATATCAGCAACTAAAACCTTTTGTAAAAAAGTTACAAATTTTTAATTTCTGTTGCATGAATAGCATATCAATTGGTATTAATTTGACATTTCTCTTTATATTTTACATTATTTATTAAATAAAAAATTTATTATTTTAAAAATAATGTTTTCATCACACAACATCCAGTTGTCATAAAATATTCATTTGCTAATTTCTTAGCTTGGTTCCTCATGACAAATCTATTCATAGATATATCACATGGAACAGAATATATGCGTTCCTCAATCTTTTATTAAAAATTAGCTAAGGTGTGTCAATTATGGTTTCTCTTCTTTAAGAAAATTCCTTAATGACTAAAGGCTATATTAATAACATTATTTTATTGATCAGATAAAAATATTTGACAATTTATCTAAAGTACCCAAGTTCCCTTTGGCGTATTTTTGTTTATTATTTCCCAATATCTGATCCTGAGATAAACTTCTCATTAACTGTTCTTCATCGTCAATAATAAATATGATGTTGAAAGAGGACATATGCTAATCATATAAGTTAATAGGCTATTATAACACTGGGTTTTGCTAAAAAAATAGAGAAAATATTTTGTATTTTTAAAAATAAGAATTAATAATATGTTTAATAAATTAGTTTTGTTATAACATTAAAAAATATCTATGTATAAATATACGGAAAAAAATTTTCTCTTTTCTCAATTAATCAAAATTTACTTGAGATTTCCAAACGGATAAATATATTCCAAAACAAAATTATCATATGCAGTTTTAATTTAAAAGTTTAACTCTTCGTATTGTTTTTAGGGTGTCTATAGCAATAGCATTTAATAACTAATGTATTTAATTATGTTATTTAACAGCCAAATTGATACAGTTAATCACTGAATAATATTCCTTTCAATCTTGAAAAGAAATCTTTTCAATATGATATTTCACAAAATTCATTGAAATTTCTCAATATGTAAAATTTAAAATATATTTAGATCTTTGACAATTTATATTTGAAAATTAAAAACTGCTTTAAATTTTACTTTGGTAAAAATATTGTAAACAAAAGGAATTGAATTATTGTTTTTGACCGCGTTTTACAGAAAATGATTTATTTTTTTTAATATTAAAAGTTATTGTAATTACTCAAAATTCATGGTTACATTTTGATCATTCTGAAAAAATTAAAGATTCGGAAATCATTATATTTGTTAAAAATGCAAATGTTATATTTCAAGCGATGAGTGCAGTTCTATGAAATCATTGTTACATATTAATTTATGCCCAGACCATTGCAGAAATAAAATAAATTTGGAAATAATAACTTTTTAATTAATTACTGTAGTACAAAGTTTTATGATCAAAAGATTGAAAGGTATTCTATACATTTTTTTCACAAATGAACTGAACTTGTTAATTTACTTTTTCCTTACAGAAAAAAGTAAATTAACTATTTAATTTTTTATTCCGCATAATTAATAGTGTTTGTTCTTTATTTTTCCGGACAATGAATAGTACAAAAATGTATTAATAAATATTTTCTGCATGAAAAAATACATTTCATTGATTTGGTCCAAGAATTTAGTTGAGAATCTGACAAAAATTATAAATTTTAATAATATCATTATATCACGATAAATGGCATGTTTAAGGAACCCTCTTAACTAAGAAAACTTTAATTAATATCAATATTAAGTATTAAATCAATTTCTGGGACGTATCTATTTAATTAATTCTTATAATGATTAACTTACTTTCCTGTTTCCAGGGCAAAATTAACTACTATTTATTAGAAACAAGGTTCTCATTTAAAGTGTTATATTCGCGATATCACAATCTTATAATTCATATGACTTTGAAGGGATTCATCATTTTCTTCTCCAATTTCCAGCTTATCCACCCTTAGTCGAATCGATAAACCAATAGGCACCCCCAAGAAAATGGGGGAAAAAAAAAGATAATAATATTGATTTGTGTCTCAAATATAAAATGTTCAATAGAAAAAACATTATTTTTTATTTAAATTTTTCCTACCAATATTAAAATATACTTGGTAGCTCAATAATTGAGCTTACTTAAATTTTAAAAAAATGTTCTATATTGTATTCTAGCTTTAAATTTATTATTCCTTTTTCCTTACTCTTTATTTGATCACTCAATTTATTTCTCCACTTTAAAAGATCCCTCTTTTAGCTATTTTCTGTTTTGCTGTATATTAATAAGTTTTGTAACATACCAAAATTTTTATGTAAATAAAAGTAAAATATATATAATTGAAAAAAGTCGTTATGAATAGAATGTAGCGTCACCTATAATTTACGTGGAATAAAGGATTTCATTTTTATTGGAATATTTTATAAAATTTATAGGAGAAGTATTGGCAACATTATAAGGATATATTAGTGCCATCTGTCGACAAATAAGAGGAGAATTGTTCTGAAATTCCATGATATTTTCTTTTCCCCATCCATTTATTACAAACGCAGCAGGATAGCAGACATGTAAAATGGCGACTAGTACAGTACTTCCAACATACCAACGTTTCATAAACGGAGCTCCAGTAACTACAAGTGGACGAAAAACTCTTCGACTTAGGGAAAAATATATAGTACTATTAGTTCTCGGTACATTTGTCGCCGTCTGCATCGGTACATTTTTCTTTTTACCAGAACTTCGATCTGGATCAACCATCAACACAGCTTATCGTCAACTGAGAGATGCGGGATCAGACCTACTGTTACCACCTTTACAAGTTGTTGACAAGAATGTATTTCGTCCCCATGATATAAATAATGTCGATCCACATCTTATTATGGACAGAGCAAAACTTATCCTCAAAATTCAGGAAGATTTAGAAAAGGAGAGGCAAAAAAATTTGAAAGAAAACATGGATAAAGCTCAAGTAGAGAATCCTTTGGTTAAAAGCGGACAACTTCCCGGCTCTAGTTCTACTCTAAAACCTCTCAAAAGCAATGAGCTCTTAGCTCAAGATCAATGGCTCAATAATGTGGCTCATATTCCTATAACTATAAAAAAATCTGATCTTTTACCATCAGAACTCAATGACATAGTTCGAGATCATCCAGGAGGCCCTGGAACTAGAGGTGGCGAACCTGCTGATCCTGATATTCGAGAAAAAAGGAATAAAATCAAAGAGGTAAGTGATTTTTTTAAATAGTGATAAAAGTTTTCAGCTCCTAATACTTGAGTCAATAAGTTAACTAATGGATCTAGGAGCTTTTCTCAATGTATAAATCTAATTGAGTAAATTAATTTTTAATCCAAACATTAAAAGATCATTTAAAGAAAAATGTTAATGTTCATATATACTGATTTGACTAGTGTAATGTGTATTGTTTTGAATGTTCTATTTAGTTGAGAATTCTATACAATTTAGAAGCACAATGCCTATAATTTGGTAAACTCTAAAAGACTAATTTTTTACTTTATAATGTTACTAATCATTAACATTATAAGTTAAAAAAATAAGTCGTTTAGAGTTTCATTCAGGAACATAAGTATTGAGTAAGCAAAAATACAAAAGTAATAAAAAATGTTACTAATCATTAACATTATAGTGGAGCCTGTCAAATATTTTTGAACTAATTATTACATGAAGACTAATTTTTGTCTTTTATTATGTCTGTTCTTGCTTTCATTTCAAAAAGTTTGTTCGAACTTCACCTCAGCATGAATATTTTTAATATGTTTGAATTCCCAATTAATTTGTATGATTTGCAGTTCCAATTGAATAAATCTATGCTGAAAATTCCTTGCAATCTAATAAGCAAAGATAAAAAACAGTTTAATAAACCTTATATATAAAAATTAGACAAATGAATTTATTGTGGTATCAAAGCTTAATGGTATTACAAATATTAATATTACCTGGTATTTTTCAAAAATTGAAAACTTTTTATATTTTAGAAATAGAAAAAACTATTTTTTTCTTATTTTTTTATTTTACTGCAGTTTTTTTAATGTCATAATTAAATTGAAAAGTTTCAAGCAAATAATTTTGCAATGCTTTAAGTAAAGTTCAGTGGAAGTTTGCACAACTTGTGTCATTGTATTTGGAGAAACTTTAAAGTGTATATATATATATATATATATAAAATGATACTTAATGAGATAGAAGGCAATGTTGGTCTGATTGGTTAGGTTAACAGAAAATAGGGTTAATCTGTGCTTTAGGTCCCCTACTTCGCCAACTCATGAATTTGAAGCGTTTTCTCGTGCATGCTCAATAATAACTCATTTGTTTTCGCCTTTTCATTGGTCGCTAATTAAATTTCACTTTGAAATAGCGGTAGAATTTTTGCCATGACATCAGTGTTTTTGAAAACGCACCAAGGAGGGGACCTAAAGCGCATTTTCACCGAAAATAGTAAGCTTGAATCCCAACCAAACCAAAGATATGTTGTGTTCACTAATGGTAGCTGTGCAGCACATTAAATATAATGTGGTCACAATATTTTCCATCTGAAATGATACTTCTGGAGGTGGCAGGCCAAGTATTGGTGAGTCTGCTGCTTTGTCTGTGCTTCTAAATTTTGAAGATTCCCACCCGACTGCTTCTATAAAATTGCTAAAGCCTAAGTCGAGGGCTAGGTACAGCAAAACATGCTGGTGCAACAACAACTTAATAAAATATCATTGACTTTTAAATATATCTTTAAATTAACTATATCTAGGATATAGCGTAATTATTTATAAAAGACTTTAAACTTTTACAGGACTTATGAGAGGAGTCTGATGAGTCCATGACTTTGAATTCATAAAAAGAAAATTTACTTATCAAAATACATTTTAGTTTTTGTTAAACTGATATATTTTTCCCAAAGATGATATCATTTTTTTTAAATCCTTCTAAAAAGTAATATTTCTGAAACTCATCAAAATAACTATTTGGTGCATTAATTTCAGAATTTGAATAGAATCCATTTCAATTAAACCATATTATTTTAAAATTTGGATAAAGAAAATATTACTAGAACCCAAAGCAACAGAGTTTTGTAGATGTGGCAGTAATTTGTAGCATAATTTAATGTATGCGATGCCAGACAAGTGAGCTGGTATATTATAATGGAAGTTTCTTAGACTAATACGATCGTTTTTCTTCAATTTTACATTGAATAGTCCTGCAAATCTGCTTAATACTGCCAGTTGATCATTTTCCCTATTCCATATAATTAATGAGAATTATGCTTTCTGAGTCTCGAAAATTACGGTCATAATTTTCTGATTGATAGAACTATCTTTGCCCTTTTAAAAACAGGTTCATTAGAAGTCGACTATTCAAACTGTACCTTCATTTCTGTTGTGTAGTAATTTATTTAGGTTTCATAACTGTAACAACCCCACAAAACTTTTCTTGGATTGTGCTTGAACTTGTCTAAATATTTGAAATGGTTACACTAGTCCACTTTTGATCAACTGTTATCATTAGTGGCACTCGTCTTGCTGATAATTATTTCATACTCAAATGTTCATGCAAAATACTGGATATATAGTCATTTGATATATTTACATTCTTAGCTGTTTCACACACTTTTAAACGGGGTTTCCTCACAAGATTTTTGATTTATTTGGCTAACTATTTCTTTATTTGTGAACCCAATTGGACATTCAGAATACTCTCCTTTATTATACTCTCATGGTCTCAATAAAATTTTATAAACCACTTATGAACTAAACAGTGTGATTGAGCTGAGTTCTCATCATTTTTTTTCCCAATTTTTTTCAGTTTTGGTAATTGTTTTTCTCTCTAAAAGCATTTATTAACACTAACAAAACAAACTTGTTTTAATCATGTGTCAATTTCATAATCAAAACAAACATGTTAATTGTTTGCTTTTGAGTAGAATAGAACATAAATTGTTTGAAATAATGTCTGCAAATTTCACGAATGTTGTAACTGATAATTTGAACACATAATAATTAAATAAATATCAGAGAACAACCTTTTTTTTTTTTTTTTTTTTTTTTTTAAGTCAGACTTTTCAAGCTGCCCTTGTACAGCATGCTCTGCCCTTTAAAATAGGTGAAATGATTAAACTGTGTGCAATAGAATGAAAAACTATTTATCTGACATTAAATAGTGAAATATATGAAAAAGATATAGAAAAATATTCAAATAAATCTAGTTTTTGTTTTTGTATTAAAAATGATAATTAGATCAAGTTGTTAACTTTTGATTAGAACAACGTTAATCTATTGCTATAATATTAATATAAATTCTGAACTGCCAAATGATAATTTGTGTGATAAATTTCTGTATTTGGATACCAGTAATATTCCATTTGAATTGAATAGTTTATCACTACAAAATCAATTTATATAAAATCATGAATTATTTTTATTCTAAAGTTAAGAATTTATATCAAGTCATTATTTTACTATGATCTGTTTTTTTAAAATTATTTTGCTTATAAATTTAGAGTTAGCTGAAATTTTTTTGATAAGGTAATTCTGTTTGCAAAGGTAGTTTGTCTTCAAGAGAATGGTTAGCAATGATCTTATTTTTTTTCTGCAAAACTTTTTTAAAATAAACCGTAGATGCACTATTTTTAAATTAAAAAGAATTTTAAGGATATAACATGTGAACTGAATAGTTTTCATTCCAACAGCTTTTAGTTTCAAAGAATTTTACACTTATCTTGAATGTAAATATTTGTCAAGGTTTTGAATCCTTTGTAATTAATATATTTTAGTTATGTTAACCTTTGTGGATAAAAAATGATCGCTAAACAACAAAAAATTAAGCAAATAATAGCTATAAAATATCAGTATATTATTTAACAACTTGAAAATAAATATTAACAGTTACACCTTTTGATTATATTTAAGAAAATTGATTTATTTTTGAAAAATATTGTAATTATTTATATGGTTAATCTGCGCTTTAGGTCCCCTACTTCGCCAACTCACGAATTTGAAGCGTTTTCTCGCGCATGCTCAGTAATTACTCGTTTGTTTTAACCTTTTCATTGGTCGCCAATTGTATTTCACATAGAAATAGCAGTAGAATTTTCGCCATGGCATCGGTATTTTTGAAAACGCGCCAAGGAGGGGACCTAAAGCGCATTTTCACCATTTATATATTTACGATATTTTTCAAAAATAAATTAAGGTGGGTATATAGTATAAGTGCTAATGTAAGAAAAATGGTGTGATTAACATGTTATTCTGAAATTGAAATTCTAAACAATATTTTATCAACAAGTTGTCTTCTAACATTTTAATGAAAATATTTTGTTACTGTGTGTCCAAAAAGTTGTCCTTGTAATTGGTTTATACTTGCCACATGTATTTACTCACAGAAATTATTTAATATATTCAAGAATTATTAAATCTAATATTTTTTTGTATAATTAAAAATAAGACAAAATATTTATATTACCAATTAAATAGTGTATACTAAAAGTATTGTAAATCTTCATATTATAGAAGCTTATTATCATTTTGAATATAAATAACTAATATAATATAAATTTGAATATAAAAAAAATTGAAACTTATTAGAAAAGTTAAAAATTAAATGTAAAAGTTTAATTGAAATTTTACTATTGTAGCTTCTCAAATCCTTGGAGCTCATTGAATTCTTTATAGACACTAGTCTAGAATAAATTTGTGCCTTAGAAAATTAATCAATTTAAAGATATTTTTATTTCATATTTTTGTAACAAATGTAATGCAACTAATCAATATTCTATATAATTAAAAATAGTGTTATAACCTGTCATTGACACATGTTAAGCATATTGTTTTATATGAATGGAAGTTGTTGGAGGGAAGGTATCTAAAACACACTCACAATGTAAAAATATTAAACATCTTGAAAATAAAGGAAATTTCTATAAAAGATTTAATGATTTTAAACACTAAAAATGATGAATTTAAATGACAGCAAAGATGTCAGAAACCAATGTAATTTTGCTTTGCAAAAATTATTTAAGATTTAATTATGTGAGCATGTAACAAAAAAATTCTCATTTATTACACGATTCTTTGATCAATTGTTCTATATGATTCTGTGATATGATTTTAACTAAAAGTGATTTTATATGTGAATTTTTAAAAATGTTACAAATTTTTAATTTACTGTGAAGAAAGTTAGTGAAGAGTTACAAAAAATTATTATGAAGAAAATATTGTTGAAAGGTTAGACCAAATAAAAAAGTATACAATGAACATTAAGAATTGGATATTGCTGCAATTGTAAAGAAAATAAGAATGGAATAGTTTGAGCATGTATTGTGAATAGATGTAAAAAGAGCTAGTATTATAAGTTGTGAATAGATGTAAAAAAAAATGTTAAATAGAAGTCTAAATCTTAAGAGGTGGCAAGACTTAGAACTAGGTAAAAAGAACAAGTAAAAGAACTTGAACATGTTTGAGTTATTGGTTATAAACAAAGAGCTGCCAACAAAAAAAAAAGTTCTAAAATTTTTAAAGGATATGAAGCTTATGAGGTTTCTGACACTATGATGATAATGTATCTAAAAGAAAAGACTTATTAGGAAAATGCATTATATAGTTGCAACAATGTTTGGAAGACTATCCTTAACAGACCAACAATTAAAACAGTTTTTATGATTTGGCAAATAAAATTATCACATAAAAAGTGATTAACTATTTGCTAGAATTTCAAAACTAAATTTTCTATGCTAACTAAATATTGAATACAGATATTTAAATAAATAAAGTTGAAAAAAAAATAATTTACTTTTATTTTTTTTGATGATGTGAATAATATTTACAAAATAGAAAATTTCTGAATAATTAAATAATAAATAGTGAAACTGAAAGGCTTGAAGTGCTCAGGCCTTCAGGTTCAACTACTTATGGTCTCAAATCCCATCTTGTGCTTATATTAGGTTGGGGAAAAAGAAATCCATTATTTTTATGTGAACTTTTTGTAACTTCTTTCAGATTCTCTTTGTAAAAAGGTTTAAAGCAGTTTTCTTGTAGATTTTTAGGTCTTGTGCGAAGTTACGACTGCTGACATGCTGTCAAGTTTGATAATTTTTGGTATTTTATAGACATTCTCGATGATGCTGTATCCATGCGAGGTTCATCTTTAGCATCCAAATACCCATACGAAATCGACGAAACAAAAATTGTACATAATTGGCTTATATAGGACGATAAACACCTTTCACAGTTTTAGCCACCTGGCTATCTTTTTTGCCGTTACAAGAGAAAAACGAAAATATATCGAATTTTCTGTTTGTTGTCTTCCATTTTTAAAACCTTGTACTCGTAACTGAATTAATCAAACAAAAAACCGCAAGAGGATATTTTAGTGTCAAATGTCACCTTTCCAACGAGCATAAATCTGAAATTGTTTGATAGATACCTCACGAGATAGCAATCACTACAGACGTCTACCGAAAAAATAATGGATAACTTTTTCCCCAACCTAATATTTTGGTGGCTTATATCCTCAAAATTGTAGGTCTCAATCTTATTAGTTCTTGTGTGCAAAAAATGACCATAGAACAACAAACACACTGTGAAAATAATAAATTTACTTAATTCATGTGATATAAATTCTGTATTTTAAATTCATATACAGGATTTATACAAAGTTTCTAAAAGTTACTATAATTTTGAGTTTATTCTTAGAGCATAGTTAAAAATTTTCATATCTTTCTAAAAAAATTTTTAACTTTCTTATGAAAGGGCCAAAAAGAATTTAAATATTAGTTTTTATATACCCATTAGATAAAAGTAAGACAGCATGTATTATAATCAAATCTTTGAGCTTAATGTAAAAAGCCAGCTAATAACAGTGCAAAAATATTAAACAAAACATAGAATACAAAATAAATATAAATTAAAAATGATATAAATGTATTGAAAAATCTGTAGATTGTGTTCCAAATAAGTGGAAAGAAATTGTTAATTAACATTAATTGCAAAATTGAAAGCATGTTGTGGAACTTCAGAGAAGAAAGAATAATTGTGGAGCATGGATAAGATTTAAGAGAAAATTTGAAATAATTTTTGTGCTTTTTGTTGTAGCAATACATAATATTTGTGACTATTATAAGTATACGAATGACCTAGCAATATTGAATGATTAAATTAGCAGTTAAACCTTACACATATCAGTAGATACATATCTAGAAGTTGATTTCATTTTTTAAAATTTTAATTAAAAAGTTTGAAAATAAACAGATTTATGTTTTTTATTAAATTATAAATTGTGAAAAAAAAAATTCATTTACATTAAAATTCTTTCTGACAGTAATTTATTTTACTTTATCATTATAATATTGTGTATTTATTTGACAGGAAATTATTTTTGTGCTTCTCTTAAGTGTGCAATAAATCAGGAGGAAAAAGTTAAACAAATTTAAAAATTCTAAACTTATCTATTATTATATTAAATATTTAAGTAAATATTGTGAAGAATTTTAAATATTTGAATGAAAGTGTATCCACTGTAATTGTTTGACTCTGATATAATAAATTTAATTTAAATAAAAAATTCTCACATTTACAAATATTTATCTCTAATATCACTTGAATATACTATTATAAAACATGATGCTTATATAATTACAGATTTATGTTTGCTAAAATTAATTGGTTGACAGTTTTTAGCATCTTAACCAAATTTGTTTGATAAATATTGTTCAATTTATTTCCTAGAAGTTACTAGAGGTCTACATAGTAACTTCCAGAAAATGTTTACAGTATTTGTTTGTTTGAATACTGATCTAAGTCTTGATCTACTACTTGATCAGTATTCAAACAAACAAATGCAATCTTATCCAAGATTATTTTGTCATTTACAATTTGCACCTAGTCTGTTATTTATATGCAGTCTTATATTTATTTCTTTATTTTAACTAAAAAGAGTAAAAAATGCTCAATTTTTGTTTTTCATAATTTGTTGAGTACAAACTTATGCATAATCATTTTTTAATACAATTCATATACAAAAAATCTGAAAAGTCACAAATTGAAAGCTTATATCTTACCACACAATTTCTATTATTTATACATTTTTCATATTCATTCATGAATTGATAATTTATTAATCAAAATTATGTGATAAAGTTCATTACACATTTATCAATTTGTTACTAATGTGTTTTCTGTAGTGTAAAAAACACGTTAAATTTTTATTGCATTACATGTTCAGGATTACTTGTTGAACAATAAAACATGTATTGATATTATTGCTAAATATTAACGATTATAATATATCAATATATATTTTTGTCATTTTGAAATATTAAAGTGTTTATGAATTAGTTCCTTTGTAAATTGTTGCTATGGACACTTAAAATCACTTAATCTACTAGTCTTGACTAAGATCTATATCACTTTATTTTCTTTACATTGTGTGTATTTTAATTATTCACACCTATTCTACTATTAATAAAAAAGTTAAAAAAATTTTATCAATTAGGACTTTTTTCTTTATATTACAACATAATAGCAATTAAAAGGCATATTTTTCCCTTTGAAAACTGAGTTGGTTCATTTTCCTTCTGAGGGGGGGGGGACATTATGAAGGTAAAAATGGTGTTTCATATAAATAAAGTGAATCTTTATTTCTTGTAGTTATTAAAAATAAAAATTCTATTTTTTTCTGTTTTTTCTCAAAATGTATTTTTGTGACATTTTTCTGCTTGCAAAAACAACTAAAAAAGGTGTCCAAATCTTTTTCAAATTTGGTGTATATATTGTTAGGCATAGTGCTAGGGATAGACTATGTTTGTATTGATGCAATAATTTTTACATCTATTAAGAAGAAACTTTTTAGAAACTTGATTTTTTTTTTTTTTTTACTCTTTTTATGAACTTGCGACTTATAAGTATATGCTGCATAACTAAATATCAAATTGTTGGCTCATTGTGCATTGTCTATTCCTTAACATAATCTATTTTGGTAAGTATAACATTACATAATTAGAAAATATTCATTAGAATATTTGTTTAACATTAATGGTTTTGTATAAAATTACCAATAAATTGGGATACAAAAAATTAAAATCTTAAAAAATTAATTTAATTTCAATTTTTAGTTTTGAAGAAAAAAGCTTTAAAGATGTTTGGGCATCTTAAATTTAAATTTATTTTCCATTACTAACTTTTCGCTGATTTTATTTAAATTCTTTTACTCATACATAATTGTTTTTGTGTCACAACTTTATAAGATGTTTCAATCCTTCAAAAAGCAGAATATTGAACTCATAATTTCTGTCGCAGATTGTAAAATAGTATGGAGTGTAATAATTAATATTTTACTTAGATTGATGAACTTTTATTTCACCAAATAAGTGTATTAAATTTCAATCTTTTTGTAAGGTAAATGAATAAAGATAAGTAAATCTTTCTTTATGCAGTATTTTAAACTTCGTTTAACTTTTCATAAAATTTATGGACTTCTATGTTGATTTTTAACAATATTTCATTCATTAAATTTTTTAAAAAAATTGGATTCCTTAAATGTTCGAATACTATTAATTTTTTAGGAAATCCGATAAAAAGTTTCCATTTACAACGCGAAAGTTTCTGTTCATGATTTCTGATTTGATTAGTTTTTCTTATGTAAAAATATTTATAACTCGCTTTATTAATCTATTTTTTTTATCTTCAATATTTTTTCTTAATCGTTTGCATCGACCATTTCACAGGAAGTTGAAGTCCAATTTTTTTGGGTACCGATATCTTACAATGTTTTTGCCGTTACACCTTTTCTTTAGAGATTTACAGAACACTGAAAAATAGGTACCAAGTAGTTATGACATAAAAATTAGGATTACAATACGTAATCCGAAACGTCTGCCCGAATATAACCCTTTGAGTACTGAATTATTTTGAAGACTATTGAGTATTGATGTCGAAACTACCAGTTATTTATATTCTTCTCCGTTTGTTATGAAACATGCACACATAGATGTCCATTAAGAAGAGGGCAATGAAAAATTTTGAATCCATCTAATTATAAATATTAATGACTATATAATATTTATCTTCATTATTTTATGAATTGTTTAAATCAAAATGTATCACTATTTATGAATATTTTGTATTTAATGATACTTGGACATTTTTTGTGGTTAACATTGAGAATAATTTGTAAATATGTGTCATTGTACAGAATTGTATTAATGAGTTCATTGATTTCTTAACTTGAAATTTGCTTGACAATTTATTTTGAATTAAAGCATTGAAAAATCCTAATGCATTAGACACGTTAATCTGTTTACTATTTCTAAAAATTTCCAGACTTAATCCAGTTACAAAATGATTCATATTTGCGTAACGTAAGCTGAACAATTATTAGCAAAGCGATAAAAAGTATATACCAGTGAATTCGCGCATTCTTGTTTTACAATTTAATGACGTATTTAGAAAGAAATTCTACGCTGTTTTCTAAGATAACATGAGTAATTATCAGTTTTATGAGTTCAACGTGTAACACTGGATTGAATGCTTACTAGGTAAAAGGGAATATGTTCGTAAGTCAGAGGGAAAAAATGTTCTTCGTTCTATTTCGGGGTGCTCTTTGAAATGTATTGGGATACTGATTAGAATCGAACTAAAAGAAATAGACTTCGTGGTGATCACTCTTTTTCTGTATAAGAAGTGGTATTAAATGTGTGCTTTGGGATTGGTTAGAAGGAATATTTTTGGCGAGAAAAACCATCAAACGTACAATGACCAAGAATGACCGCGTAACTTCTGATTTCGGTCTCTATAGAATGCCTACTACGAAACTAATTGGCTTCTCTCATAAAACCACTCAAGTAATTATGTCCGTTATTTCAGAAGATACGCATTTTTCTATAAAAAGTTGATGCATTTTACTTTCTTTCCGACGTAAATGAAACAAATTCAAAATATGTATTATACGTTATTTGCTGCCTTTTATGAAGTACTAATGAAGATATCTAATGGAAAACCTTCCTTTTTAAGATTGAACTTATTTGTCATAATGAATTAGTCAAATGTATTCTATTTTTTAAAATTATTTGAAAGTAACAGTGCTTAAAAGAGGAAAGATCATATTCTCCTCACGCGATTTCTGTACTTTCCTTAGAATAATTCTAATAAATAATTATTTTTCAGTACTCTACTTTCCTGTTATGTTCCAATGAAATTAAAAAGAATATTTAAAATATGTATAAATTAAAAATATGCTATTTTATTTTGTGTAAAATTTGAGGCAGAACTTAAAATGTCAGAAATCATTTTTTTTTCTTCGATTTTTAAAATAGCATAATGTTTTTGAAAAAAGAAATCATTGGCATATTTTTTCTTTCCCTCCAGATTGCTTTTGGGTACAAATTCTGCGTGCTCTTATTTTTATTTATTTTTTTTAACAAATCTGAAGTTCAGATTTATTATTTGTGAGCCTGATTTTGTCCTTTCTTTTTACAATGTAAATGATTCAGAATTATTCTTATTTACTATGTGTCACGCCATATCGCATCTGAAAGTTGCTTTTTCACATGGTTCATTTCGAACAATGATGAGCTACCATTAAGACGGATGTGCTATTTTGGATTCGATTTCTTCTTTTCATCAATTTTATTTATTGTCCGTCATGACAGCAATTCCTATAAAAACAGTTCAATAATTTACGTTCTTCTACCATTATGTACCATTTTTGTTAGTTTTTGCTTTTTATTCATGCTATTAATGAATCATAAAATGTTTGCAGTTGCGTTTAAAATTATGATAAAAGAAAGATTACATTATTGAATTTAACATGTAAGCAAATAAATTGTATTATTTAAGCAAAACTTATAATATTAAATTAAATACTTTCTAGCTATTTTAAATGTTTGAATATTCTAATTATTTAATAAAACAAAGATTTACATTGGAAACATTTTAATCAAAGATAGTAGATATTTATGAAGTGGAATAAAATGTTCTGACAAAACGAGGGCATTTTTCTTTTTTAGTAAAGTCTAGAAGATTTCACAATCTTGTATTAAGAGTATTCTTATTTTCCTAGGAAAAGATTTCATTTCTTTTATGAAATATTTCAGGACATACGGAAGGGTGATGTTACAGATAATAAAGCTTGTTTTTTTTTTATTTGGTTTTCTTCCTTTCTGTAAACAGTATCGTATTTCAAAGCATTCATTTGACAAAACATTTTTTTATCATTAATATCACAATCTGTGCACACCTGTATTCTGAATTTTATTGGTAATCAAAATTGGTTTATCTAATTTATTACTATACTTCCTTTTTTCTACTCATTCTTGATTTTTCCATAACTGTTGTTTTCTTTTAATTTTGTTAGTTGGTAAATTTATTGTTTAAATATTTTTGTCTAACAACTTTCTGAGTTTAATGCTCGAAATTATGTCATTGTTTACACAGCTGTTCATTCATGAATTATTAATACAAAGCGAATATTCTTATCTGGAAATAATGTAATTTCATCAACTATTAATTAATTTTTCATAATATTATTAGAATTGTGTTAGATATTAATAAAAAATGTTAATTTTATCAATTATTTTCTCAATAGTTAGCAATACTTCTTTGTTAGAATTTCTATTTGTGGAAAATTACCTGTATTTGTATGGGTTTTGACATGAAATATTGGTTTATCTAATTATTTTTTTATTTTTATAATACTTTTTTTTATGTAATGTATGTTACTGAGGACGATTTTTCGATAAAAATACCCTTATATGAAATCGGTTGAAAATAAATATGATTAATAATCTCCCTGTCTTCAAGATTATTTTAAATTATCTTTTGCATTATATTACAAGAATTGTTTTCAGTTTTTTCAAAAGTTGTTTTTTGGTAAATATAGAATCAAATTTTGATAATGTTAACAAAGTTTTCAAATTTAAAAATTTTATATTTAAGTTTGGCAAATAAACTATAATGGTGTTGGCTATAAGTTTTTTATCTGTCAAATATTTTCCTACTGTTTATAGAAAAAAGTAAATGTTGGAGTGAGTATAAAGTAAAATTCCTAACCAACATAAAGAAAACTTTCCAGTTTAATCTATCTGCATTATGTTCTTTTTTTTACGTATTCTAATTATGTGAATGCATTCAAGCGAAATTTATTTATTTTGCTAACATCATTAATTTTATTTTAAATGCAATTTTTTATCCTTGAAAATGTTAAAGTATTTAAGAGATAAGAAAGTAACGTTTAGTAGTATGTAGTTTGTTTTTTGTATCTATTTATATTTCAGAGATGGAAAAAGATATTTTCTTTCAATGGAAAGCAAATTTTTAATCTTTTATTATAGTGTTTTTGCTTAAGAGTACATGCTTGTAGATATTATTACTGAAAACATTTTAGATTAACAAAACAATTTTTTGACCATGATATTTTTACTAGGGTATGTTTAAAAAATATCCGCATATCAGTTACATAAAATGTATAACTGCCTATATTGAGTTTGATTACAGAAATTATTTTTGTGTTATTTTCTTTTGAGCAGTATACGAAAAAAATCTAGTAATTTTCGGAAGCTTTCATCATGATTTCATTAAATTACCATAAAATTGCAATAATATATATATAATCTGTGTGTGTATTAGGTAATCATAAATTACTTATTAGGCGTTCAAAGAATCGGCTCTTAAAACGCTTAAAATTTATTGAAAAATATTTTAAAAGAAAATTATTGTATAGATATGTATAAAAGTAAAATATTCTCGCAAATATTACTGGTAATTAAAACTTGACTATACATTGTTTATGTTGTATCCTTCTAGGCATTGTTTATTGGAACATGTTTCATCTTTTGTATAGAAAAATAATTAAATATATGAATTTTAAATTGAATAAATTAATTTTCTTCATTAAAAAATGTCATTATCAAATGATACCTTCTATCTTTTGTTGAAAAATCATTTTATAAAATTTAATTATTAATTTTGCTTACAAAATTTATATGATGTTTGTTTTTATCTCATTCATAATCGTCTTAGACTTGCCAAAAAGTACTTAATTTTTATCTGCCAAATAAAATCTATTGCGAATAATTTTATGTACATGTAAGATACATATTATCACATTGCCTTCAATTTTTTAAATTTAATTTTAGACTCGAAGTTAATATTATTAATTCTCAAGAGAAAAACAAGAAGAAAAAAACTTCATCGTCATTTGTCATTATTCTTGAATCTTTTTTGTAAACGCGGGCAAAGTTTTATCATGACACTTGATTAGTTTTGCCCTTTTGAAAAAAATACCAGTGTCTTGTCATCATTATATTTCCGTTTCTAAGACCATCTCAATTGTAAAAATGAGGTTATAATATTTTGATTGGTTCTTAGATATTACTATACAGTAAGATTTAAATAATTTCGTTTAATTTTATATTTATTATCGTCTGATTCTTATTTTAAGTTTTTGTACATGGATCGAATTCATTTGAAATAAAACACTACAAAAAAAAATTATTAAATATATTGTTTTATGAAATAAAAATTTATCCACGATCATATTACTTTCCGAACTTAAATTCTTACTAAAATATCCTTCTAATGATTCTATTTTTTTATCTGAAGAAAATTGCTATCACAATTACCATAATAAGTACCAGAAAATTCGTTTGAAAGAGACCTTTTTGATATTTAAGAGATGGATCTGTATGCTATGAATTATTTTAGCTAAAAATAATAAGTGTCAATTATATGAATACTTTTAATAACATGAATTCTCCATATGAATAATGTTAGTGCGTAATATAGCTGACATTTACGCAATGCAAACATTTTTTAATACTTTATGAAAACTCTGGATTAAATTGAATCATTAAAAAAATAATTAAAAATAAAGTTTTATAACCATTTCTAAAACATTACAAGGTATGTGTGTGTGTGATCAAATATGATATTAATAGATACGTTATTTAAAGAGCAAAGGAAAGAAATATGAACTAATGCTTAAGTTACGAACATTAAAGTGGTTTTTATGTTTCTGGACATTAAAACAGCATTATTTTTTTATGATTTCATATGGAAAATTGTTATTTTATAGCTTCCAATTGTATGATTTTTTGTCACCTGGGTTAATTTTTAATACTTATATTATATATTCGAGTTCTCTAGAAATAGCATAAATTCATAATAATGAGTTCTCTAGAAAAATATTGAAAATCAAAAACTTTGCTTTAGATGTATTTCGAAACATACATAAGACGTTGTTTTCAAAAGAAAAATAATATTTTTAACGAAAATGTTTACAATTTTTTGTTTGTTTTGTGTTTTTCATATGCATTTTGATAGTATGTGGGGGTTTTTTTCCGATTTATGCAGTAAACATTAATTTTTTTTTTCATTTCTCTTAACCCTTACGAATTATTCATAATTACCGTATTTTTCTCCGTATAAGACGCACCGGCATAAAAGACGTACCCAATTTTAAAGGAGGCAAATCTAGAAAAAAAAAAAAAAAAAAAAAAAAAAAAATGAACCAAATTCTGTAGTAAAATATTTTATATCAACTGTATAAAGTGCACGATGACTTCTCGTGGAATTGTTTCTTTTGGGAATGTTTTCCTTTTAAAGATTAACATTTGCGGCAGTTTGGTACCATCTGCACAGTAGGGCAGCACAACCGAGTAGTGGGTTTTCTCATGCCCTGAAGTTTTTGCGGTTAGGCTTTTGGCTCCTTTGTTATCTATGGTTCTGTTAGATGGCACATCAAACGTTAGCGGGACTTCATCCATGTTCCAAATTTGGATCATTTCAAAGTTATTCTTCTTCCTCGCATCAATAACAAACTTATGAAAAGACAGAATCTTTGATTCGTATTCCTTGCCATGTTGGGCTTTTGTATTTGCCGTATAAGACGCAGGCACTTTTCCCCCCCGATTTTGGGGAGAAAAAGTGCGTCTTATACGGCGAAAAATACTGTAAATATTTTTTCCAGTCTCTCTTATGCAGTCGATCTTGCACTCAAACGGTTTGCGCTTTGATCTTCGGCTCAATCGTGGATTCAAATCCCACCTTGGGCTTGGATATTGTTAGGGATTCAGAATCCACTAAAAATTGTAAGTCCCAATCAAATTAACCTTCGTACAAAAAGTGACCGTACCAATTCAAACTAAATCGCTGGTGATTGTGTGTGAACTGGTGTGTGTGTGAGATTGTGTTATTGACGTTCTAGTTTATGTTTATGGTAATCATACTTTAATAATGATATTAGATAATGTGAATTGCTTTTTGTGTTGAAATATAAATAAAAGTCTCAATTTGTGATTTTTTTCGATATTTGGAAATGCACCATATTTACCCATATTACTTGTATAAACGTTTTATTGGCTTCATAAAATTTTAATTTGATTTTTTTTATTTGCTTTGCTCATAAATTTTATGAAAATGGGTAACCAAGAGTAAATATCTTGAAGTAATAGTAAAAATCAGCATGACTGGAATGTGAATGTAATTGTAATTATTTAGTTAAACAGTCCTTTCATACGTAAACAATTTTATTTTCAGTTTGATACGTCATACTCAATTATAAATATTGATCGATAATTTAAACAAAAATTATTCAGAAAAAAAAATATTTTTTCAACAAAAAGAAAACACATCTTTTAAACATTTTAATCTTTGCGAATAATTTGATCTTAAAGCTTTTTATTTTTATTTCTTTTATAGATATATTTCAACTTGCAATTAGTATGAAAATAGGAGTACATTTTAATAATACATATAATATATGGAAAATCCTTTTTTTATTTTTATTTTAACGTGTAGATTGGTATGTATTTTTGGTTTTATTTTTTTATTATTCACATCTTATTTTTTATTTTATTTCGGTTATTAAATTTTACTATTCGAAATCTTACATTGTTTGAGTATATAAAAAAAATGAAGATCTTTCTATTGGGTACCTTAGCGAAAGATTGAAAATATTTGAATTAATGTTATATTTTTAATCAAATATCTATAGTTACCCGAATGCGAACATCAATATATTTTTCGTTCTGTCTGGTTCCATTGTAATTTTGCTTATATATCGTAAAATATTTCTTTATTTTACTAGTAAAAACTTTAAAATTGCATTTGCGAAGTCTGAGTCATCAATTATATTTTCGCAGGTGTATTATTTTATTTAAAATAAAATTTTTTGCGCTCCATACAAGGCAATATACGAAGACTTTTCCATCTTCTCTCTCATATCTTATTATCCTTTTAACAAACATAGTTAAATAGTTAGTAATTGAATTTGTAATGATTAACTGAATAGCCCTCGTTATGAACTAAAGAAAAAATATCATTTTTTGTTTCTAATTCCGTAGTTGGCTTTTTGGAACGGAACGGCATGCATCGATTATCTGTAACCGAGTTATGATTAGGAAGAACATACTTTCTATTTATGGAACAGGTATTTGCTTACCAGAAACACATTCATTTGCCATGTATTGGGTCACGTTATTTAGTAATAGATCTTTTTTACTTTATAAATGTTGACAGATGCGGATATTAAGTCGCAGAAGTTTAGTATATTGATTGACTTCTGACTAAAACTACTTAAATTAAAATTTTATAAAAAGAATTTGATTGGAAAGGTGAAATTACATAGGAAAAGAATTCAAATTAAATTTTATTTGTTGCGATTTTATTTATCGTATAATTTTTTTAATACATGTGTACATTATGATGTAGTATTGTAAAAAAATATTAGTTCCAAAATTATATTCTTCGTTTATGTTGTACAATCTTTCTGTGGAATGTTTTCCATTTATCCACAACCTTATTTTATTTTCACTTTAATTTTCTTAACAATATTTCTTTCCTGAAATAGTGATTTTGAATTTCTATTTGAAATTTAAATTTGATATTTCGGTAAAAAATTTTCATAGAAAAAAAAATTATAATTATCGGTAAAAAATTTTCATAAAAAAAAAAAAATAATAAAATTTTGAAAAAATTGGAATACTTGATATTTACCGAAATTGTTTTTTGGGATTGTTGAAATTTTACACTATATATATAATTTTGACTCATATTAACAGCTTTTAGCTCATGTTATTCAAATTAAATATTATGCTGAAATAATTTGGTTTTATTATTTGGTATATATTGTACAATATATTTTTTATTTGGAAAATCCTGCCCAAATATATTTAGTACTTATTTTTAAATATTGTTTGTCTGAACTGATTGCTTGTGTGTGTGTTTTGTTTGATATAATATTCTACCTCAGTTCACGTTTAAAAATAATGTAATTTTCATCAAACTTTTACAGTGATTTTAATATCATCAAAAATATTTGTTTTATTTTAATAACTTTAAACTACATTTTATAAATATTTTAATTGTTAATGATTTCAGTTATAAGAATAAGATTTATAAAAAAAATTTCTTCCATTTAAATACGACTTAAAAGAACGACGTTGAAATTGTTCAATTATTTGAAGTTGTAATGTTTGAAATAATTTGCAATCTATCAAGATGCTAGATTGAGATTTCTTAATTCATGTAATCCCAATGCTTAAGGATGCTCAGAAAATTCCGGAGTTCCACTCTAAGTTGAAGATCCTCTCTTCCCCACTCATCTTTCAGATGAAGCTAGTCTTTTATCGCCACTTCTCTTATTGATTGTTCAGTCGATAAAATTCTTTGTCAGTTTTCAAGAAAACTCTCCCTTTTATTTAATGGTTATCTGATTTTACGTCAAGCCATTCATCATTAGAATGACGTTAGAAATGTATATTATATATTTTTACTGCTTTATATTTATTACGTTTTATATGTAAGGATCTTAGAAGAAATCATCTTAAATAAAAGTAGAATTTAAGATACATAATAAGTTCAGTGGTGTATCAGGCATTTGTAAATTTTTATTTTTTAGATGTTGTTGCACATAAAGATACAGTAACTATGCTATCCATTATTTATCAATATACTCGAATGAGAAAACAATTTGGTTGCAGCTGTTTTAAATTTTATATGAATAGTTGGAATTTATTTGAACTGAAAAAATGTATAAGTTTATTAAACATTTTGTAAAATAGTTGCATATTTCTATTAAATTTTACTTGTGTAATATAGTGTCTATTAATACTCATATTATTAATGTTTCATGAAACTAGCGTTAGGTGTACAATTCTGCATGGTTAATTTCTTTTATAAAAAATTTCATGAAGTGAAATTAACTTCTGTGCTCTTTCATTGTGGTTCAACCGTTGTTAGTACATTGTCCTTAGAGACGACTTAAACTTAGAATTTCACTTTTCTGGACTATAAAAATTAGTCACATATTTCCTTAATATGATTATAATACTGTAAAAATTTTCACTTTCTATTGTATCGCTTTTTACTTAAACTGTGTCGATGATATTGGTAGATTCCATCATTTTATTTTGAAAACAAAATTTCTATATATCGAGGAGCAATTGTCCTAATTCATTCGAATTTTGTTATACTTTTCTGCTTGTTTGTAAAGTATGAAATACGTAAACTATATAAATAGATTAACACAATACATATCTTTGTGTTTGAAATAGATTGTAAAATGTATTCGTTCTATTACCAGAACTTTCTAATTGTTCAGCATAAGAAATTCTTTTATGAAGATACTTTGACATACAAATAATAAAATATGTAAACTTTTATTGATTACTAGGTAATATGTAAAAACTAAAAAAATAGTTATCATTTTTTAATGAAACTTCCAAAAAATATTTGGGAAATTTTAAATTATATGTGCATAATATGTTTTAACAAAACATTATAATACTATCTCTTTGTGTGACATATTTTCAAAGTTTGTATTTGGAAACGATTCATAAAATCTTAAAATCACAATATTTGATGGTAACCCTTGGCAATTATAATAGTAAAAGTTCTTGTTCGAAAAATATGTATGGTGATTTTTATTCTGTGAAATATTTTTTCAAGCGTTGCATTGTGCAAAAGTTACCGTAGCATTTAAGGCAATGTTTCTCAACCTTTTAGTATTCACGGCCCAATTTTCAATCATAATTTTCATCGCGCCCTCTCCCCACCGCCTACAATAAAATATGTACAATAATAATGTATTTTGAGTATTTTGGCGCTAAACCTACACTACAACCTTAATTTTAAACTTTACAAATTACCAAGAATACCGAAATTTATTAACATTTTGCAACAACTATCCTCAGCATTGAAAAAACAAGAATCCTATGCTTTTTTATTGCTCTTGCGTCCCGCCATGTCGGGCATTCTCACGGTTTCGCGAGAAGTTTCGATTTTTCTGGAATTTGTCTGGTCAGCAAAAAATTAAACCAGGAGAGTGCGCAGATGTGAACAAATGTTTTCTCATAGGGAGAAGGAGAAAGCTCTATGACGCCAATTTCAATTCCAGACAATCTCATTCGAGTCGATCCTTCTATCGCTATTGAATCTATTCTGAATGTGTATATTATATATATATATATATCGTGTAACTGCAATTCACCGTATTAAATATTCACGGCAGCAGACTTATGCAGAATCATGGATAAATTTTTAAGCGGGCGTAAGCGAGCATTAGACGATAGACAAGCATCAACAAGTACACAGATGAGCGTGGTTCCGAAAATAAAATCAAGAAAATATTCTCAAGAATACTTAAATTTTGGGTTCACTAGTACTGAAGTAAATGAAGAAGAAAGGCCCCTGTGTATCATTTGCTCAAAAATGTTGGCGGCAGACAGCATGAAACCTAATAAACTTAAACGACATTTGGAAACGCTTCATAGTGAGTACGTAAACACACCCAGAGAATTCTTCGAATTAAAATTAAAATCGTATGAAAAGCAAAAATCATTGTTTAAAAAAACTTTGTCTGTGAATGAAAAAGCTTTAATTGCCTCTTACAAAGTTTCATATAAAATAGCCAGATGTAAAAAGCCTCACACCATTGGTGAAGAGCTTATTTTGCCAGCCGCGATTGATATTGTAGAAATTATGTTTGGAGATAATTTTGCAAAACAAATGCAGTGTATACATCTTTCAAATGATAATGTTGCTCGTCGAATTGCTGATATAGCTGAAGATGTAGAGTGTCAGCTTTTGTTGAAGTTGAGTTACAAATTGTTTTCAATACAACTCGATGAGGCAACAGATAGTAATAAAGATGCTCATTTCATTGCCTATGTTAGATTTGTGATGATTTGTCAGTAGTAGAAGAATTACTTTTCTGCAAACCAATAGAACTCAAAGCAACAGCACTCGCTTTATTTGCTATCTTAAATGATTTTATGAACGAGGCAAACATAGAATGGAAAAATTGCGTCGGAATATACACGGATGGTGCTCGTTCTATGTCAGGAAGATTCCAAAGTATTCAAGCACTTGTGAAACAAAAATCGCCACAGTGCGTCTGGACACATTGAATGATCCACAGAGAAGCTTTGGCTTCCAAAGAAATTAGTCCTGGTTTGAATATTGTGTTAACTACGGTTGTAACCGTAGTAAATTATATAAAAATGAGACCCCTGAAATCAAAAATCTTTTCCGCTCTTTGTAAGGACATGGGTGCAGTACATTCAGCGTTACTATTTTATTGCTAGGCAAAATGGTTATCACGAGGGAAATTTTTGCAACGTGTTTATGAATTAAGAGGAGAAATCGCCGTTTACCTAGAAGAGGAAAACCGACCGGAAGCTGAGAATTTTCGCTGTAGTTTATTTGTGTTGAAATTGAGCTATATGGTCGACATATTCGAGAAATTAAATAACTTGAATCTTCAACTGCAAGGAGCAAATACACATATATTGGATACGAGTGATAAAGTTAATGCTTTTCGTTGGAAATTGGAATTGTGGAGCAGAAATTTAAAGCAAGAAAACTTAACAATGTTTGCAAATTTGAATGATTGTATTAAAACTTACAAGGCTGAAAAACAACATGTAAAAGTTGTTTTTGTAACCATTGAAAATCATTTAGCAATGCTAGCAAAGAATTTTAAAAAGTACTTTCTTGCTGACGATCAACTGATATCAAGTTACAAGTGGGTGAGGGATCCATTTCAAAATACTCCCGAAGGACTCTCAATCGAAGAGGAAGAAACCTTCATAGACTGCACTGCAAGCGGCGAAACCAAAAGACAATTTAGTAATAAATCACTCTTTGAATTTTGGGCAGGAGTGGATGATGAGTTTCCTGCACTAAAAACAAGGGCATTTCGCATTCTTCTACCATTTTCAACATCTTACCTTTGTGAAACTGGATTTTCTGCGGTGGCTTCTTTGAAGACAGGCCCAAGGAAGTTACTAATAATTATTAAATTTGTTTTTAATTTAGTAAGTTGTTTTAATTTAATAAGTTAATTATTAAATATGTCGAAAAGTATTTTGTTTTGTATGTGTGTGTGTGTTCTTTCCTTTCAGTCACTTAATCAATTTTTTTAAATAACATTTTCTCTTGGATATACTCGCGGCCCCCCATTAGTGTGCTCGCGCCCCCCTAGGGGGGCGCGCCCCACAGGTTGAGAATCACTAATTTAAGGTATTAAAGTATGAGAAGCAAATCTATATAAACAAGAACTCAAATGGTATAGTTGTTAACGTATTTGTTTGAAATTGGGCAGAAGACGGAAACGTTCATGTAACAGGCATTTGGCAAGAAAATTCATGTGGGATTTTGCAAATGTAATTTGTAATATGGTCTACTCCGATTGCCTTGCAGAACTTAGGTTTGCGCATTTGAGTTGACTGTGTTACAACAAGATAACCTTTTATAATAACATCGCTATACATCTCTGTTTTCTTTTTCAGCAAATTCATTGCTATAGTCTCAATATTAGCTGTTAGAGATGAGCTGCTTAATTTCGGTGATAAAAAAAAAAATCATATGTATAAAATCTGCTCCCATCCACAAATACTTTTTTATTCCCCCTTTATAATAGTGTTACTTTTTATATTCCTGACACCATAGAAATTGTCTTAAATGAATTTGCGTTAATGATACATATTGCACTGGTTTCCGTGTTCATAACTTTCACATTTGCATAATTTCCTAGTCATGGTAAGTAATTCAAATGACGTGTTTTCGATCATTTCTTAAATCTGTAGTAAAAATTTGACGCTTTTAGTAAATATGTGTATTTAATTATTTTCATCGAATTGTCGCTTCATTTCGTACAAGACTATTAGTTTTTTTCTGATTGTTTTTTATTCGATTTTGCCACTTTGTTTAGACTTTTGATCTATTCTCTTTCATTATCTTATTACTTTCTTTTTTAATTTTCGCATGCCATGTATTTTCTTACAATTGCTCTTAAATTTTTCTCCAGGTATTTCAATGTAGAACTCAGTAAACTCTGCAACATTATTGTACAAGTTGTGATGACTAATTTTCATGATCTGATGAAATTATTTTAAGCCATATTATAAATCTTTCAGTGATATACAAGGTTAAAGCAAGAAACATGTCGCAAATTTAAAATGTCCTAATAATGAGGTTTTTTTTGGCAATATTATGCATTTAAATTAGAACATATATAATTAAATATATAGATAATATGATTAAATAAATTTCTATATTAAATCGTAAGACTAAATTCATTCATAAATGATAGGTGATATTTTTAAGTTATCCTTCTCTGAATGCAAATCTTTGAAAAATGACATAAATTTTTTTAGCATTGTCATAATGAGTTACCAATAGTCGCTGTTAACAATTGTAATAATCTTTAATTTTCAATAAGAAACCATGTAGAAAACTTCTAAACTTTTGAGTTGAAAAAAATGATGACGAATCTTTCGGTTGTTTAGTTAACAAGCTTGGTGTCAAAAGATAAATTTTTGAAAATAGTTTTAGATATGATAGTTTACCTATCGAAATTTGGAATAAAGTAGATATTGTTATGACATGCGCATTAAGAAATAATGCTTTTTTTAATTTAAGTGACATAAATAGTGTTTCATGTACATAATTCAGGTTATGTGTATCTTTTTTTTTTCATAAAGTGAGACAATGAATCATACTGTATGTTTAAATTTGGGTGTGTAAATACTTAATATGGGTTACGTGCGTTTGTGTTTGATTATCCTTGGAATCTTTCGTTGACGTCTTTTTTTGACTGCTGTTGTTGGTTAATTACCTTAGATAACCATCAATTCGTATATTACTGTAAAAGAAGAAAATCCGTTCGAAGAGGAGTAACTAAATCGCAAAAAGAAAAACGACGATCGCTCGAATTTACCCTTCATTACTGGTTTTTAACATGCAGAACAGTTCAAATTTCCACCTGCACCTTAACTGCTGCCTCATGACTGTGGGAAAATTTCGAATGCACCAAGGTATCGGTGGGCTTAACTTAGGGTTGCAGACGATCCTTTGAGTCTGCTTAAGCCGCTCAGGGAGGGTATTCATTATGTTTCATTTCTGTTTATTCATTTATTTTTCACGTGTCATTGTTTGAAGAGGTCAGTTTTCGATGGCGGCAATACTGTAAAAGTAGGCGTGATGTTGAAATGATGCATGGGAAATGATAGGGAACTTTTTAAGTTTTCATGTTCTCAAAAATGTAATTGATTGCTTAATAATGTGCCTGATTATCGTTAAATTTATATCGTTAGTCTAATTAACTGTCTTACAGAATTTTTTATACCAAACAAAATTTTGGATAAAAAAATTTATTAAAAATTCTTTTATTTTGTATGTGTATAATTGAAAATTTATTTCGACTGTCAGTATGTGCGCACAAATCTTAATTCTTTTCCCACATATTGAGAAGAGGAATCATGAATAGAGAATGTAAAATTTTTCTGAAATTTAATTTTCATTTAGATCGTGAAAATCTTTGTTAGCGATAAATTGCGTACTTTCTTTTTAAGTGACGGTAATAGTAGGGCAAATAATTTCATTTAATATTTTGTTCCGTTAACATTAAAAATGTATTTTTCATCATTTTTATGTATACTTTTTAGAGTTAAGTGTAACAAACGAAATGAAGTACTTTTAAAAAGTAAACTCATAATTTAATTATTTTTACCTCAAACAGTTGGGTATACAGAATTTTTGTGACACATTATCGGATTCACAAAGACCAGTTGGTCGAAGATGAAGTTTTTAAAAATCTATTCACAATTAAAGAATAGGATGTAAACATTGCATTTCTACATTCGTAAATGCTTAGAGTTTGTATATTTTTTACTAAGTAAGCTCAGTATTTTGGTGAGTTCTTCAGTACTATACAATTAATTGCATGGAATTTATGATTTAATTAATATGATGATATGATCTTAATGAAGATTATGTAATGTATCTATTATATATACATTTATATTATATGACCGGAGTAATGAGTGGGCATAATCTGAAAAAGTAATGAATAGTAATAACTATCTTGCATTTAAATGAATAGGTATGTTCGTTAGTTACCGTGCAATGTCTCAGCTCTAGAGATCTTTTCCCCATTATTCCATAATACAGTTTTCCTATTTCTTTCACACACAAAAAACTTCTGATTCAGTACATTCACTTAGAAGTAGCTAACTCCTAATAACTTTTCGGTGAGGATTGGAATTTTAAAAAAATACTAAGCATGCCAGTTAGAAAAAAATTGAAACGATGGATGTAATGAAAAACGATCCATCACCGTGAGGGTCATGTCTGTGATAGGTTCCCCCCATTTTTTTTAGTACGACTTTATAAGTTGAAGGAAAAAAAAAATTGAAATACCTCTGTTGAAAATTGTGATGGATGTCTTCGGTGTTTCAGACTCCATTGAGTATTTTATTTATTTTAAATATATGCATTGTCGCAACTGGTTTGCAGCAAAATATTACTTTTTAATTGTTTTATATCGATACACTGGACTTGAAATGTGCAGGTCATTGAACTTGTGGTCTCTGATTCGTATTAATTTAGGGTTAATTTGGAATAGGAATATCATTTGACAATTATATTGAACTGGTTTATTTGAAAATTGTATGTGCAGTTTTACAGTTAAACTGGTTTATTTACTTTTTGAACTTTGCCTAAATGTTATCGGATGATTACTGCAAAAATCGAAATTTATTTGTTAGATAAATTATCCATCCGAGTCATTTATCAGAAGGCGTGTTTTGCGGAAAGTTTCTATCATTAAATTTTTTCATAAAAACTATTGATATTGTTGGTTTTGAATGAATGAGAGAGAGAGAGTGTTGTATATTTTGACAAAATAATTAGTGATTTATTGATTTAAATGCCTTATTAAATAAAGCATGCTGTGTTCAAAGTATTAATAATAATTTGTATATTTATTTTATAGTATTTTATGGTGATATATGCTGGCTTTTAATATTTTCTTAAGTTCCGGAATGCAGACTTAAGAGAAAATATCTGCAAACATATTTGAGATATAATCGAAAAATGCCAGTCGATATTAATTAAAATGTAAACTTAAACACTAATAAAATGTAAAGTGTGCATGTTAACTAGATATGTGCGCTTAAAAGCAACAATTCTATTCTGATCGATTTTGTTCTCATCCGAGTCAAACGAATTTAATTTTTTTTATTGTGTCTGATAAATAATTTTCTGATCTCATTTTTGAGATTTTGCACTCTAGACCGTAATTTGTAATAGTTAATTAATTGTATTGGCTTAATTATATCCCATTATTTTAACGTAAATACAATATAAAAAGATTGATAATGTTGATGGCTATTTATTATTTGCACTTCTCTAGATTTACAATATGTGCTGTTTCCGATAACCTAGCCTTATTCACTCAAAAGAACTTTTTAAAATTTTTCCTAAAGGGAAGTTGTTTTATTTGAGGTAGACAATGATTACTTTTTAAATAATTTTTTATTCAAAATTCAAATAAAAATATGGGAATATTAACTTTATTATGGTATGTTATTTGAGTTAGAATATATTATTTGGCTATATAGAATATAATTGTAGTAGTATAATTATAACCGCAATATAGTGTAGTCTAGAATTGAAAATCTTAATAATAAAGTATGAAAATTATTTATATGGCTCAATTACCAAAACATATACACCTGACTCGGGTGGGAACTACGTCGAACAGAATAGAATTGAACACTCATCTATTCAACATTCTTTGTTATTAGTTAATTTTTGTCAAGAATCGTTAACAACGAGAGAGAAGTAAACTTGCAAGGAAATAGATTTTTGAAAGCATGATCCAAATGAAAGTTAAATAATAAAATATATGACAAAAAAAATGTAATTGAAATCAAAATCCTTTTCTGAGTCATTATTGGGTTAAATGAAAAAAAAAAATCTGCTTAGCTTGGCAATTTTCAAAAATATTTTTTGGGGTTTAATTTAAAAAAATACTAAATTATTAAAAATGCTTCAATTGAATCTACAATAAACTGTGCCATTGAGTATAGCTTTATTCTAGAACGCAATTCTCCTGTGTAAATTCATTAATCACCCACATTTGTAGAAATGAAAAATTGATAATGAATTAATTTAATTGGGCACAAAAATTGTCTTCTTTCGTCAAAATGTAAACTTTTTCAATCTTGCATATTAACTTGGTGTGACACAAACTCGTTATATTTTATGAATGTGATTAGGACAATTGCAGTTAGTAAAAATGTGCCATCAAATGGTAATGAATGATTTTTTTACGAAACTTAAAATGTTTATCTTGTGTAAAGACAGTACTATAATTAAGTTCATCGAAATCAGTTTTTATTTGTACCGTTCAAATTTATTTGCTTTATTTATTTTTTCTATCTTTTATCTCTTTTGGATTGTTACGTATATAAAGATGCTAATCAATGCTCTTATCATTTTTATTACTATTTGATCTTCGTATCTTTAATGTGTTTGGTTTTAAGAATGGTTTTAAATTTATTTTGTTTTTTTTATATTAAATTTATAGCATTCGAATTAGGATTTAGATCCTTTATGTGATGTGTATAGCATATTGCAACTTTTAAATTCTGCGTCAAGCCCACTGAAACAAAATAACAGGCAAAGAAGCGCTCTCAGATGGAACCACACCTCTGACTGTTTTCTTGATTATTCCTCCGGAGGAATCATTAACTCTTCTTCATTCTCACCAGCAACAAGGTCAAGTGCTCTTTCGTATAATCAAAGCAAAAAATAAAAGTTGCAGCATGATCCTTAGCAAATCCACTGTACCATAAATCACTACGCTCCATTCTTGATTTCAGTTTTTTTTTTTCTCTTTTTCCACTCTATATGTAGTTTTACTTAAAGGCCCTGAAGGATTGCAAATCACTAAACAAGAATTCTTGTTGAATATGAACAACACACAAATATTAAACTCTATATAATGTAATATGCATTTTTTCGATATTCTAAATTTATTTTAGCATTTACATATTCCATTTACAAATTATGAATAAATCTTTTTCTCTTAAAGTTTTCCATTTTTATCTGTTCGAGATATAAATTTTACATCATTAAAAAAGTACTATTCTCTTATTGCGGTCCCATTGACCTCATATGAATCAAATAATATTGCTAATCGTGTTTTTCACTTTTAACAAAAATTGGTGTTTGTGTACATGTTTCATCATAATTAGCCACGTGATTACATTGTTTCCATTCATCAAATTTTTTTACCATAAACATGGTTACTATTTTCAATTTGCTACGTACAAAAAAAAGTGCAATAACTAACTTTTCAGGAGAAATGTATTTGCTTCTTGAAAAAAATGTAAAAAAGGATATATTTGTACGTTGAAGAGACTTCGGTGATACAAAATCAGAAATTGTGTGTGGTATTGGAAGGAAAAGTGGTATTGCATGGGCAATTCCATTGGGAAGCTGCATTATATAATTATATTATTGCAAGAATTGAATGCATTCAATTTGCTTATCGCTCAACGATTTTTTTTTCCACTAGTTTCACACGAGAGTTGATAAAACCGGTGACCTATTGTTTGTAGTGGTTCGGAATCGAATCCACTTTTAACATCCTTACTCCTAGTGGGATTCGAAACCATGTGAACCCATATTAAACCGAGGTCCAAAGTAATAACCGTTTGACTGTCAACTCGGCAAAAATTGTTTTTTTTTTTCTCCCGGCATTCTTCGCTTACTAAAGTCCTAGATTCGATATGTGATCATCGCGTTTCTCAATTTTCCACTCTGTGCCCTCTTACGTAGCCCACTTCCTGATTGCAGCGCCACTGCTGGATGTGTGATTATGCGCATAGGCACCAAACTTGGAGCATGTGCATATCGGATCTCCTTGTATTTATTTGCAAAGTTTCGCGCTCGTACCTTTCTTCCTTCTTGGTGCGCTATTTTCAATGTTCCCGAATATATTTTGAATAATAAATAAGGAAAAAGAATAACTCGTGAAACCAAATGTAATGAAAACTGATGTTGAAAAGAAAACTTGTACTCATGAGAGAAAAATATGCTCTGAATTTATTTCTGCTGATATTTTATTTTGAAAACGTTATATTAATAAACTTTTCACAGAAGACTGGAAAAAATTTAAACAAAAATTTATGTGAATTGGCCAAAATGTATAAGAAAGGGGTAATTTCTAATCTTTAATCATATCCGAATAAATTTTACTTTATTAGTATGGTATATTGTTTAATTTCGTAATAATTTATTGTTACTAATATATATATATATATATATATATATATATATATATATATATATATATATATATATATATATATATGCTATAAAAACATACAACTGGAAGCAAAATTTAATCTGAAAGCCACAATCGTAGTTAACTAGACATAATTGTGTAAGTCTTTGTGGACCGATGGCTTCATTTGAAGATCTCAACTGCTTTTAATTTATCAGTTTTCTTCCTTAATAGTTAAAAATTCCGACTACACTAAATCAAATCATATCCAGTTTCGGTTTTCTTCACTTTCTAATTGCAGTGACCTTATGTTTCAATATGTTTCATATTATCTAATCAAATGGACCTTCAGTTTAAAATATGTTAATTTAAGCCATGTATTGCTCTTCCAATTGTTATTATCTAATAGTTTCTTCAATTTAGGTAGTGTTCCAGTTTGAAGTATATGTTTGAACAGGAATACTAAGAATTAAAAAATAAATTTAATAATTTGTTTGTGTGTGTGTGTGTGTGTTTTTTTTTTTTTTTTTTTTTTTTTTTAGAAATTTAGATTATATAAATTATTTTGGTTTTATTTTCTCTGCCGAGCTCCGTTTTTCTCTCCATCTTTGAAAATAAGCGTGTTTTCATCTGTAGAAGGAATTTGAGACTAGAAACAATCTTGCGTTCGTGCTCGAAAGTGTCAGATTTGGCAATGGGGGAGTGATGGTCTTTGTTAGCATCTCCATCGATCTCCATATCATTCTAAATGGTGCTCTGACCAATCGCTGAGATCTTAGATCTATTGTAGTCTCTTACGCTGCAGCAATTGGAGATAACTTCATGGTAATGGACGACAATTACAGTCCTAACCTGGTGAATGAGTTACGTTTAGAGGAAGGAATCATAAACGAAATGGTCACCCTAGACATGAACCCAATGGAGTAAGCCTGTTTAGAATATTCTAGGGAGATTCTTGCTGAACGCTTACCACCCCCACAAACTCACCAAGAACTTGGAAGAGTTCTTCCAAAGTAATGGAACAGAATATCCCAGTGCCTCATAAATAGCCTCACTCACATTGAGAGCTCAAAGATGCTCAACGTTGTTGGTCGTCTGGAGAAACTATACCCCCAATTAAAATGATTTTTCTTTTAAAGAAACTCCGGTTATTATTTTTTCATATACACTGGTTGTGTGTTTTTTTTATTAAATATGGTTATATTATATGGGATTATATTGAATATATTAATATATATAATCACATTTTTGAGCATTTATGATCCTTCTGCTTGTATAGTTTTCATAATTTTTATGTAAATTTCCGTCCGTAACATAAAGTAATTATGTATATTTCATTGTTAAAATATTATTTTCTATGGTTGTCATTCAATTTTACGCTTTGTTAATTGATTCCCATTGCTTCAAGAAGGTGAAAATGTGAGCATTGGGAAGAAGAAAAGAACGAACAGTGTGAGTAGTATACACAACTTTTAACTTAATTGTTAAATTTCGTAAAGTTTCATCCTATTCGAACCAAGTTTATTATCATTTAATTCTTCTGTAGAAAGTGGTTTTGTGACCACTAAACGTTTTTGCTGCTTTAATAATTGTTTTGAAATTCTTAATTGAAAAATAAAAAATTATTTTTAAAAAGTCCTCTTTTTTCTCCATATGCTTCTCTTTTGGCCAACAAAATAAGATTTGTAGCATAAAATTGTTCGTAAAATTTTGAAACTTGATGAAAACAGCAATAGAAAAGGGAAATCATATTTCATTGTCTTATCCCTTGTAAATGTTTGTTAATATATTTTACTTATTTAAATAATTTCTTTTTACTTTTAACTTGTTGATTTTGTTGAATTATAAAAGTCAAATTTCTTCAGTTTTAGGCCTTAATTGGATTAACCCTTGTGAGCAAAAGGTTATACCGTACATTAAAATCAAATTAATTCTTTATATGTTATATTTCAATTATTGTACACGATGGTTACGCTAATTGTTTATAGCATCACGTCGTAAGAAATTTGCATTTATACTGTGCTTATTTAAATAATAAAATCTCTTGATCAATTTATTGATTCAATAATAAAACATTACAAATCAAAAACAATCTGCAGAATAAAATATTTTCTAGATTATATTTTTTATCAATTTTGTAAATTTTATTTATTTCAAAGTGAGTTATTTTTAAAATCATCTTCCTAAATATTCGGAAAATAAGTATTTCCTCTATATATCCTAAATCTGTTTCAGATGTAATTTGATTTAAATATATGTGTGTGTAGAGAGGAGTTATAGGTTTTCTTCATTCTTTTATTTTAATTTTGTGCAGTAAAATTATTTATCTTGAAAATTCTCACAGGAAACAGTTGTGCTGTTTTATATTTTTATTATTGTTTTTAAATTTTAATTCTAATAAATACTTTATTTTATAATTTTAGAAATTTTTATCAGAAATTATTTTAATTAATTTTTCTTCTACTAAACTGTATTTTTAATTATAATTATTGAGTTAGATACTAAAACCTCTTATTTTTTCTATATCAATTTTATTTATCTTGGAGGTAAAAAAGTGTTGAAAGAAAAAGCAAATTATTCTCCATAATCATTTTATGCAATCCGCAAACAAAGTTTTAGTTTACGAAAGCGTATACATTATAACTCAAATGGCTACAAATTAGAGTAATTTGGCAATCAGGCGGATTTAATTTAGAAATTGGCGTCTATTAATGAAGATTCTTCCCATTTTTCCCTCCGACGAACATTAATCGTCTGCTGGCTTCGTGCAGCTGCCACCCGCAGTTCTAAATCGTTGTCATGGTCGGTGTACCATGCTTGATTGATTAAAAATATATTCAATCAAATGATTGTGTATAAGCTGTGCTTGGAAACGTCGAAGATTCCTAACTATCCAGGATTTTAATAAATGTTTCGCAGATGAAAATGTGCTTGGTAATTCATTAGAAAAATATGATTAAATTTAGAAGAAAATTCTTCTATTTAATTTTTTGAGTGGAAAATATTTTTGTGTTTTTTTTTTTTTTTAATATTATTTATTATCATGTATTTTGTTAAATTTTATAAGTAAATTATTTTTAAAACTATTTTCTTAAGAAGTTTTTCTTTAAATTTCTATTAAAAAATTTAGTCACATTGCCTCTCTCAAAAGCATAATTCTTCTTATTTTTTATCACATAGTTTGACAATAATGGTATTTAATAAGCCATGTATTTCTACACATATGTGTTGGACTAAAATAGACCCCCATTGTACTTTTTGAATAAATTTACAGTTATTTGTATTAATAAATTTATAAAAAAAACAGTTATTAATAAATTTTAGAAATCATTACATATTTTATAGTTAGCATGTACAATGTAAACACATGATATTTACACAACGTTTAAAGGACTTTTGATTATAAAAATTTAAATTCTTTTCATTCTATTTTTAATGTTTTGTAAATAAAAATTTATTGTTTTTTTTTTTGATGAATGTTAAAGAATTTTCCCTACAAATGCTCATTTGTCATTGGTTAGTGATGATATCTATATACAAGATTTCTTTTGTAATGTTTTATTCATTAGAAATGTTAAAAATATGCTCAATGTTGCTTAAATTCAAACTTATTTAAATTCAAAAAAGTTGCTTTTAAGCTCTGTAAACGTTTACTGAAAGTGCAACATCCGATATAGTCAGAAATGAAAAGACAAATAAACGCTCTTTGTTGAAACATCTGTCCATTCACACTTCAAGCTTCTGAATACTAACTTTGGCCAAGGTTTTAAACAATAGTGTTTCCTGCCGTTCTTCATTGTATGCAAATATTCGATGTGTCGTCCAGTGGTCTAATTGACTTGACCTTCTCTTGACCCCCAACAAAGTGAACAGGGAACATCATTTGTGAAATGGGTGTGGGATTTAATGTCTGTTCATTTTTCTTTGGGACTAATTATCTTTGTATAAAGCTTTGCCTATGTCAAAATTGTGAATGAAGTTTGGGGTCATTGGAATAATGTAGTGTTTATTAAGGGTTAAAAATACAGAAATCTCTCTCTCTCTCTTTACAATTTAATATTTTACATACGTATAAGACTTTGAAAGTTGTAATAGTTTTTTTTCGATCATATAAATGAAAATAAGCTATTCTTGAAATATTATGTATGAAATAATCACATCAAATTAAGTGTATGATAAGAAAAAAAATATCTCTGTGTCAGTGAAATCTGAAAAATAATCCTTAAAATTTAAGGGTAAACTAATGTTTTATTTTTAAAATAGGACATTTTTCTCGTGAAATGATATTGAATGAAAATTCCAAATTTTCTATTATTTTTACTTTCGAATCTAGATTACTAAATTTTATTTAGCTTGAAATATTTTGAAGAAATTTCAAGCAAAAGTAGTTTTGTTCGCTCTCATCAAAGTGTTCAATATTGTTCATTGAGTAAAAATTTAATGTTTAAAATTATACATTTTTTCCTCATGTAGTATCTTAATTTTGATTTTTCCGAATTCTAGCAATTAATATTTCTTAGACCATTTAAGTGCATAAGTGTAGCTTTTATTTATGAGGCTATATTTAAATAATGGCTGTGATTTTGTGTTGCATTTTGAAAATAATAAAATTTCCCCTGAATTCCTACCACGAATTGTCAGAAACTTGAAAATACTAAATGAACATAATTTTTGATTGATTTTGGTACAATTTTTATAATCAAACACTCATTTAAATAAAAAATGTTTTTCATTCTAATGAAATCAATCTAGTAGGCTAAATGTAATTAAACCTGGAAATTGTATTCTTGTATTTCTAATCCAGTTAGTATGAAGAAGTTTCAAACTTACAATCTAAGATTTCATTTTATTGTAAATATTTTGAATACCGTTGCTTAAGATCTCACAAAAAATTTTAAAATTTCATTTTAATAATATGTCTATGTGTAAATACTGGTTATTATGTAAAACATTTTTAACTAAGAAATTATATTGCTTGTTTTATGTCGTACGTTTTTAAATATAGGGGAATATAATATCATACAATATTTAAAAAAGTAGTTTTCAGTTTCAATTTTCATCCGACCTTCGAAAATAGTTTAAAAGGTGAAAACAATGAGTTCCATAACTAGACTTGATTGATTTTGAATTTCTCCCCATCAACTTTATTATTGAATATAAATTTATCAGAGCGTGTGAATTTTCGATTCAAGACCTGAAACGAGTACTCAGTTCGTGTCTTATCTCACCTGTGTCGAAAATTCCAATTAATGGCACGCACGTCGTTAGCCTTGAAATTCTGATGAACTCGAGAAACTACTGTTTAGCATTGTCAGAGTTCTTTTTTCCCGAATATTTTTAGATTAGTCTTTTGAAATCCTTAAAGTCAATTTTTGATTTTCAGTGCAGATTTATATGACGCAAGAAATCTTCTCTTAAGATTTTAAAAAAATATTGTGTTTTTTATAAGTTAAGTGTGCGCTTTTTTTCGATTTCTTAAAATTACGTTGTTCATTGTTGTGATATACATTCGTGATTATGCATATAATTAATTCAGGTAAAATATTAAAATTCTTTCGTTTTGTTGTGAATTAATTCATTAAAAACGGTTAAAGGAGGAACTACTGAAAAAAGCAGAAATCATAGCAAATGCAATTGGAAACTCTTACAATTTTCTAAAATAAGCATTTTATTAACTTATTTATTCTAATTAAGATTAGATGATTTTTATACAATGTTAGAAACTTCTCAAGCTATATTTACACATGCATATGTACTAGACTGAAAAGGAAATCACTTTATATTAATATTGCTTATAAAAAATGTACTTATTTTTAAATACATAAGTATTAATTTATAAATAATTAATTTTTCAGATATTATTTAATCCAGCTAAATTAACCCATTCACATTTTAATAATAATTTATATTTATTTATTATTGAAAAACTAAATAAGAAATTAATAAATATGTGTGGATTTTGAAGCAATTTAAAGCCGGTTTTATTTGAAAATTGTGACTATGATAGGGTTTTATGACTAAAAATGAATTTATGTAGGATAGTTCAGGTCTTTTCTAGAAGAAGTTCAGGAATTTTTTTAGAAATATAAATGTTAAAGTAAGCTCACACACAGCTGTAACATGAAATAAAAAGTAGAAGGTTGTAGAACAGAGTGAGTATATATCATTAAAAATATAAAGTTTGCGTCACATTATTAAAACTACACCTGTCTTACTGGATTATGTTGATGCATCTAACTATGAAGTTAATTTGAAAAATTTTGCTATGTTTTTTTTATAACAGTAACAACAATAAAGAAATGTGCTTTTATTATAAGACTATTTGCTGGGAAATCTGCTGTACTAGTATTCACTCTTTATAAACTTTCTCTTGGCTATCGTTATATTCTTCAAGTAAATACATGCTCGTTTGTTCAAAACATGTAGAATTAGGAAATTTGTTGTTTTATTTAGCATGTTTTATATTTACATCTTTTAATGTTTATTTCATTTGAAAATATTTTTCTTCATTTATTAAAACAGATTTCGGTACAAATAATTTTTTTTTAAAGGGATTAATATTTCTTGTAATTGTATAATCGGTTTTTAGCATTTTAAATAGATTTTACGTTTGTGTAGATAACTTATTTTTTAAAACAAACACACCTATTATAATTGTTCCACATTTTATTCATTGTACTTGTCTCACAAGCTTAATTCGAGAATGCAAATGCTTAGTGTGTATGCATGTGCGCACGTACCTTCAAATACTTGCTTATGAGATTGATTTGAATCACAGATTGATTTATTGATGCTTGTTTTGAATTCGACTTTTATAGAGGAAACAAATAATCTAAATCTGTTGCTTCATGTTTTTACTATTTAATTTTCTCTTCTTGAATTTAAATTGCTCTTTCTCAGTTAACGCTTTTTACTGCCTCTCTGTTGATATTACTTTTTCCTTGTAGCAAATCATTTTATCGATGCGCATCAGGGTTATTTAAATAATACTATTTTGTATTTCTGATTTTAAATATTTTCGATCCATTTTTGTAGGAAAGGAAAGAAGTGTTTTCATTTACCCATCTTTTCCGAATGGTAACTCAATATTCATGGCCTATAGAAAAGTCGAAAATAGATATTGATGACGTAATATCACCGAGTGTGAATATAGTGACAATTTTTCCATCTTCCCTCTTTATTATTATTTATTTTTTTTAAAACTCTTTTGGCTTTATTCGAAGAGAACTCATATTTCTTGGTTTCAATCATACTTCATAAGCTGTTGAGGTGTTTGACAGTTTGAAAGATTTATTTGGCATTATGCCAACGGACCATCTTTCATTCCTTTGAAATAAGAAACTATTTTTCACTAAGTGACAATATATTTTTTAAATAATTATTTTTTAGGATATTTTATCAGCTTTATTCCCCCCCCCCTCAGTGATTAAAACGCGAATTGGTCAAAAATTAAATTTAACTTTAAGAATATTGCCTATATATTACATTAAAATTATATTTTTCCTAAGATAATAAACCAAATTAGATATATGAAATAACTTATAAATTTACTATTACATTTTTAGCATAAGGTAAAAAAAATCTAAATAATCGTTTTTTTATAATAATATATTTAACAAACTCTGGAAGAAGAAAATTTATTGACAGTCTTTATTTGTCAACAAAGTCCATGACTCCAGCAACTCTGAGCAAGTCAAGTTTAATTACAAGGAATTTATTTTAAAATCCACAGCATAGGATATAATTATTTTTTGTTATCAATAAATGAGAAAAAATTTAATGCTATTCCTCTCTTCCCCCAACAAATAATATGTAGAAAAATAAAAGTAAATATCCCATTTGCAGAAACTCAATTGAAATATAGTTATATATATATTTATTGGTTAGAATTAGAAATATTTATTATGTGATCACACACATATTTTTTTTATTTGACTGCCTTGAAAAATTTAAATTGCTTACTTAAAATTCAATAATAACTCCAAATAAGATCATGAAATTGACTTAGGAATTTTATGATTATATATACACAGCATAGTTTATCTAAAATTGCTGATTTAAAAAGATTTAAGAATCAATGATTAATATATGGTTGAAGTGCATAAATGAGTTTCATGATTAAATACAGTAATTATTTTAAGGTAATATATTTATGATTAAAAATACATAAAAATGATTGTAACATAAATTTTAAATATATATTACATTTTAGGATTGCCAAACTTATATAAATTGACTGGCTTAAAGCTGTAGTTTGGAGCTGCAGATCTGAATAAAAATCAGTCCTTGGATAAGAATTATATTTATCTTTTATTATAACAAATATTCAAAACATAATTTTAAAACAAAACAAAAATAGTAAATATCTTCATAATTGCCCAGAAATTTTTAAATATCACTATAATCATCAAAGAATTTTTTTAACTGTTTTCAAAGTACATGAATCAAAAGTATGCATTGAAATAATAAAAAAAAAGTTCTAAAAGTATTGATTAGAAATGACGGAAATATTTAGTACGAAAATTACTACAGAGAAAACTAACAAGTGAATTCATTTCATCGGCATGTATTAAAAGTTGTAGATATGTTGTAATTTTTTATTTTACATTTTGAGTTTTTCTTATAAACACATTACAATGTGCTATGAACTAATAGAATTAAATTATATAGGGCATACAGAATTGTTTAAAAGAAGTTTTGAATTGTATAAATTTTTCTGAGTTGTTGAAATTGTATTATTGAACATAAAATGCTAAGTGTATAAAAGAGGGGCATGTCCAAAAGTTTATCAAATTTGAATATAAACTGTGGAAGGATTGAATGCTGAATTTTTTTTAATCCTTTACGTATGTAATATAAGAAAAAAAATTGCAACTGAGTTTAAAAATTAATGAATGAAAAGCAAATATGAAGAAAAGCTATAAAAATTCTATATAAATTTATTTTAAAAGTATTTTTAAATTTATGTATTTAATATTATGATCACATCTAATCATATCATTTTGCAAAATTTTATATCACTGAGACAAAAATAATACAAGACAATATTTTTATCGACATTAGAAAAATTTATTCAGTTGATCTGTCTAAATGTTTCCCAATAAATAAGATGTTTTTTCTAAATTTCCAAAGATTTAAAAAAAAAAAAAAAAAAAAAAAAAAAAGGCAAGCAAGCAGTACCTTGTGCAGATGCTATAAGATTATATTTAATTCTTAAAATATTATAATATTATATATATATATATTATAATATTAGATAATTTAAAATTCTTAAAATATTTGTGTGTTCCTTTATCTGTATTACTTGCTGTGCAATTCCTTTGCAGTAAAATTCTGAGATTTTAAATGCAATGAAGTTATCAGTGTTTAGAAAAAGGTTGCTTATAATCTGATTGGCCTGAATCTTCAGGTTTGAATTTTTGAAAAAACAATCAGTTCCAGTTGGTTTATTCACTGTACTATCATCTCCAAACACTTGACATTAGGTAACTTGAAGCAGCTGCTAGAAGGCCTGCTTTGAAATCTTATCAAACAATACTAAATGAGTTCTTAAGGCACTCATATTTTTCTTTGTTATTGTATAAGTTGCAATTGATAGAATGCAATGTGTTAATTTGCATTTATGATGACTGGTATTTCTATTTCAGACTGATAGGTTTGTAAACTATATAATATGCTGATTTACATTTCTGTTTTCATTTTATTTAATGGCAAAAATGGCAAGAACTTAATTAATTGCATTGTGTTTAAATTTGAGAAAATACTATTATAATCACATCAATTTTTTCCCTTTTTAATCTTTAATAGTAAAATTGTTATTGATTATCTAAAAAATTATATACTAATATTTAAAAAATTTGAATACTGCAAAAAGAATGTTTATTTCTATTTTTATATTATGGAATATTTTTAGTAGTCTAAATTTTGATCATTTTATTATGAAGTATAATTTTCTTTATTTAGTTAATAAAGTTATTATTAACTGTATAATTATTTATTATTAAGTGAAGGATTTTCTGTGAAACTAAGATTTTAAATTAAATTTTACTAAGATTTTGGTACAAATGTTAAATTTTTTGTTTAACAATTACACTGGATCATATAATCTTTTTCACAAGAAAACTGAATAATGATTGTAATGTAACTTTACAT
>JAPDSC010141296.1:83255-110654 GCA_026290005.1 Latrodectus geometricus
TCACTACTTTTCAATACTGTTTTTATGTTACAGTGTGGTTGCTGTTTTTATTTCAACCAACAATTTTTCGAATCAGCCAACTTCTGCGACATCTGGGGAGAACTGATATGGAACTTTCAAGGATGAAATTTCATACTACTAATGAAAAAAAAAATGTTATAAACTGCAATGCTGGTGATTTTGATAAAGACTAGGCTGCAGATATATGTTATCTATCATGTGTTTTAAGCTTCTGAGGGTATGGAAAAATGGTACATATTATATGCTGTTTATAGTCCTTATGATTTGGAGGGAACAGAAAGACCAGAACTGACTTACTGCTGCACAATAGATATTAGAGAAATAACGCTCAAAACAAAATATATAGTAGAGTATTCCTATTTGGCCTCTGCAATGAGACCCGTGTTTCATAGTGAAGAGTATCCTGTACCAAAGTATCCAAGTTTTATGTGTATAGTGATAATTGTAACTGATCAAGCTTGCACTGAAGACAAAGGTAAGGCAAGATGAGACTCTACCTTTGAAGCAGTTATTTCATCAGAATCTCACAGATCTCAACAAGATCAATAAGAATTTACAAAGTATTTAAATTTTAAACAGACAGCAGAGCTTTTAAGTTGCAGGATTGAAGTTTGAAATCTACTTAAAGAAGGTGTACATATATATGCATTTATTGTACTTGACATAGTGATAGTACTTCTCTAAAGAAGGTAACATTGATTTTTGTAAGAATGTTTGTTTAGTAATGGAGGCTCTTAATATCATCACCAGCTATGTGAGTAGTTATTGTCCATAGACTCCTCATCGAATGTTAATTTAAAGGCTGTATTATTGCTTAATAGAAATGAATTGCCACCAATATCTTTCGTGTATGCTAGAGATCTGAAAGAAGCATAAAAATATGAAATTGTTAAGAAAAATTCAATATACTAACTATGTATGGAATGTATTCAGTGACTTAAAAGTAATAGCTTTATTGTTAGGTTTGCAACTTGGATACACCAAATTTTGTTATTTTTTGTGTGAATTGGATAACAGGAATAGGAAGTCTCATTACATAGGAAAACACACGTAGTGACCAAAATATGAAAATATATCAAAGCATAAAAATGTATCAAATACTTTAGTGGTTCCTAAAAAGTTGTTTTCATCCCCCTACAATATAAAACTAGAGCTGAAAAATTTTGTAAAATTTATGGCTAAAGTTCTTTTATGTATCAGAAATTCAAATTTCTTAATATAAATTATGAAAAATTGAAGAAGTATTTATAGGACTGCAAATAAGATCCAAAATTTGCACAGTGAGCATTTTGTGTAACAGTTAAACTCATTAGAAAATGTATCATGGAAATCATTATAAATATTTTGGATTTCTTGGCCATACAAAAGAAAAAAATATAGAAATAGTGAGTGATCTTTCGCTTTCATACAAAAGAATGTTAATTTAAAGGTCTTGTCCTTAAAAATTCACTTATTTTGGACTCCTATTTAGATTTTCCCCTAAAAATCTTGGGGGCTATCTCTTACGAGCATGGTAAGCATTTTTTCATTAGCAAATTGCTGCCATGGAAAATGGTACCAAGTCAAGTGGAGTTCCAGTATGGTGGCTGAGACTACTGTTGCACTATGAAAAAGGACCTAATGCAAAATATTGCAGAAAATCAGAACATACAACATTTTAGATTAGTCAAATTAATTGAATATTTATCAAGTGTTTATACTAAGTATTAATTCTTTTAGAACTTTAAAAAATTCTCACTAGGAAATCCAGGCTGATAGAGGAAACCTGGATGCTTATTTGCGTTTTAAAAAAGTCAATGCTTTTTAAATGTGCTGTCTCAAAATATACTAAAAAAATATATGGTCTCAGATAATCATTTTAAAGTCTATCCACAATGAGTGAAAACAATATTTTTTTTTTCTTCAAGTCAATTATATCCTATCATTCTTAAGTAATAATATTAATTATATTATCTCTTCTATTTAGGGAGATTTTTAATGTAAATTTAAAAATAACAATTTTTATTTATTTATTTATTTTTTTTATTATGTGATAATTTAAGCCTCTAAATTTTTAATATTAAATTTAATTCTGTCTATTTTAATGCTCTAAAATTTATTATTTTAGAATTTTAAATAACTCATGCTTATAACATTATTTATATTTACATGTTCAAATAAAACCATGAAGGAAATATTAGACTGAATTATTCATTTTACGTGTAAGGCATACTTCCTTTATTTTAGATATTTCATTCCAAATTATCCCCAAAATAAATAGACAACACAAACTACAAAGACTGTAAGACACATATAAGCATTCACACTTTCCATCTTGAATTTATTCATAGATGTAAAGTAGAAAAAAAATATTATATATGTACTAAGTTTCAAATCTTTTGTCATTTGTTTTAAGGCAATAACATTTTAAATATTTTGTATGGAGTTGTACGTTGAAATTAATTTCGATAATTATTTTAAGCATTTCATTTTTCAAAATTTATGTATATTATAAATAAATATTACCAAAAATACATATGTATAGAAGAGTTACCAAAATTTTATTTTGACTAATGCCATCCATTTTTATAAGATTAATTAGTATTCAATAAAAAAATTTCTATTTTGAAAATAGTATTAATTCTTTACTGTATGTCTTAAAGTTTTATTTAAAAATAATAATTATCATATAGATTCCTAGAAAAAATGTATTAGTAATTAGCATTTTTTGTAAATTGCAAGTTATTTAATATCAAATTGTGATAAATAGCTTGTAGGGGCATTATAAACAAATTAAACCATCTACTGACAATTCTATTTCATGTAACTCTTACCATGAAAAATTTCTTATACTAATGATATTTTTTCTGAAATTTATTGTATTGTTAAAATTAAAACAAAATTTTTGATATTTTTTAGATGATGAAGCATGCTTGGGACAATTATGTGCAGTATGCTTGGGGTCAAAATGAACTGAAACCATTGTCAAAAAGAGGACATTCAGCTGGCATTTTTGGAAAGACATCACTTGGTGCAACAATAGTTGACGGCCTTAATACTCTTTATATTATGGAATTATTGGATGATTACCAGAAAGGACGGGATTGGATTGCGGCCAACTTAAATCTTGATCAAGGAGTGAGTAGGAATTCACAATAAGTCTTATTTATTTATTTATAAGTTTTTAAAGATTATTTGAAACATTAGCATATGTCTTTTAGCATAGCGTAATTTTAATGGCTTCTATATTCATTCTTTATTTTACTCCAAAATTTTAGCAAATATAGTTATAACTTTTGTATCTCTTATATGCATTTTAATAGAAATATTTATTGATTTTTATTGTATTTTGCCTATTATTGGCTTTCTTTTTTATTCATCTAAATAATACTGAATTTTTTGCCTAACACTTATTATAGAATTAAACACATCTTTGCAAATTATCATATTTCTGGCATATCCTATGTTTTGAATGTGATTATCAATAACACATTTAACCACAATGAATTTTTTAAAATTTTTGTAGTAATAAAACTTAAGAGTGTATATTTTACAAATAATTTTTTGATTTAAAGACTTCCTTTGATACTTGTAATATTGTCTCATTATATATTTCATATTGTAAAATATAAAATGTATATGTATGATGTAAAATTGTGTAAATGGGTAGAAACTAATTCCATGATGATTTGTTTTCTTTAATTATTGTCATTTATTGGTTTAATTATTAAAATATTAAATTCATATTTAACAATTTAAAAGGTAATTAAATATGAATTTAATTATATTTCTTTTAAATTGATCCCATATAGGGAGCAAAAAGTTGCAAGTGGAAAGAATTTTTTCATAACATCAGATTCTCTTGCATTTTAAAGTAGAGTGAAAAAGTTTAAAAAACAAACTATTACAGTTTTAAACTCATGATTAATTTTTCTTTAAAAAATTTTTTCATAATTTTAGAGCGCTGAAATTTCTGTATTTGAAACAAACATCAGATTCATCGGAGGATTACTTTCATGTTATGCAATGACTGGTGATGTGGTAAGTTTCAGTGATTATAATTTTTGTTTTCATCTTAAGTTTTATATCATTTTTATACATGTATATTACAAAAACTAACATCAATATTTGTAAGAAAGAGTGAAAAGCTAAAATAAAAATACTACTATATTTATTGAAAACCACTTCTATTAATGGACATGTTCTTTAATTATTTAATTTTAACTAAATAATTAAATTTGACAGAGTCTGATATTTTTTTTAATTTTTAAAATATCAAAAATACATTTTTTTCAATTAAATGATTAAAACTAAATCTTTTTAAAATAAAAACAAATTACCAAAAAAAAAAAATTTTTTTTTTGGTAAGAAAAAAAGTATACAAAATACTCCCAATTCAAATAACAATTTTATAATAATAGATTATAACTCAAATATACATATCTTATTTTTACTCTTAAAATTTTTTTTAGTTTTTATTTCTTATTATTTTGGTGTTAAGAATTCTTAGTGTATATAAGTGTTTCTGTAAGTCAGTTGGTTAATTATTTATTTTAACAATTTTTGTAATAAATAAAAAAAATCTGTCTCCAGTCTTACTTTTTTATTCCATCATTTAAGATAGATGATTTTATTGTTAATAAAAAATGATGAATTATAAGGTAAAACAAATGATTTTGTAAGTTGAATTTGAAAGGTCCCATTTTAGAATCCTGCTTTCAAGGGGTGGGAATTGTATTTTGTTTACACTGCAAGTAGAAATTTCTTAATTCTAATAGTATCATCTTCAAAATGCCATTTCTCTTGGGTAACATTAAAATCTTAAATTTCTATATTTTACATAGTTTCTACTTCAAATAATTGAAATAACAAACTTGATGTGAGAGTAAAAAAAATCTGACTAGCCTAAATGCCATATTTTCTACAGAAAAATCTAAATAATTGACAAAAAATTATCGGATGTAACAAACAACTTTGTTTATTTGATTGATTCTAATGGATATTCTGTAAAAAATTGTGAGAAACAAATTATTTGAAAAAGTAATATAAATTGTCTATCTAACCAAACTTATAATTATTAAACATTATTTCTTTAAAAATTCCAGATACTTTGAATAAAAAAAAAAAATAAAAAAAAAATTCATAGAAGAAATCAGAAAATGTGTAATACACTTTTAATCCTCTTTATTTATTTATTTTTTGAAGAATCATGGGTTCATGAACTTGATCAATCTTGCAGCTAGAACGTTAAAGAATAAACATTTTGTGTAAATAGAATTTTTGTAAATTCTGAACATCACAATGTCTAATAAAAGTTACTTGGGAATCATTACAGTTGGATTAATATGTTAACAATATTTGATTAACCTTTTCTGGTGCACTACCCTTTAGTTGAAACATTAAGGAAAAAATTTGTAGGCTGTCTATTTAGGCCTTAAATAATATACAGTAAAAATTTGGTAAAGATTGCACTCACCATTTAGATTTTGTGGGTGTTCCATAACATAGAACACTGTGCCACAAAGGGCTCTAAAAATCGAGCATTGCAGTAAAACATGCTGACGCACAAATCTTTCGCATTTGAATGAAAAAACAATACATTATACCTGTGTAGCAGATTTACCGTAACCCAGAGTGCACCTCAAGGAGACCTGCTGCTTTTCCCAAAAGAAAAAGGAAAAAAGAGATTTTATGCTATTCATAAAAGCATACATAAAAAAGATTTGTTTGAAAAAGAATAACTTCCATTGATTGGTAAGGAAAAAGCTCTAGAAAAGCTGAAGGGTTTTTTTGGGGACAAGTCCCAAATATCTTTATTTGGCCCACTTATGGATATAAAATTAGGCAACGACTTCAGCTCAGTCTGCTTAATTATCCGAGTAATGTCTTGGGGCTGCATTGAGGAGCCTGGTTGGGATAAATCATCGTCATCGTCTTCACTTGCATGTGATATATTGTCACTATCAGACTGAGATTGTTCAAGTGGTATAGAAACATACTCCTCTGTATCACAATCTGCATTCTCAGATTCACTATCAGAGGGTGCAGTTTTTGAAGCATTTTTATTGCTTCAGAAAAACTAAGACTTCTGTGCCATTTATTTGCAATTAACAAATTAAAAAATTAACTAGAAATTAAAATTATATTTACACAAAAAACTATAAACTAAAATACCTAAATTTTAAAGAAAAATATCTATACAGTAATATAAAATAAGTAGTAGTGAAAAGGAAAATCGAAGACATAAAAATCATGCACCTTCTATCTAGATATGACAAATAACTGATATGATCCTAGACCCCACTGAAGTAAGAGGCTAAAAAAAGTGTAGAAATATTTTCCGTACAAGAAATCCTTCCCTGTAAATTCCTAAACATTAGTTCATTCCTCCCCGAAAAAGAGAAAATAGTAAACAATAAACACAGATGTTTCCCTCATCATTGCATTCTAAGCTAATCCTGCTCTTACTGCGTAAATGAAAAGAACTGTTGTGTTGCAGTGTTCCAGGGGATGGAACACTTTATTTTATCTAATGATTCTATATGTATACTATATGCGTAAAAAATTTAAAGTAATATAATAGTTCAATGTACAAGCTACAAAATAATACAGAAACAAAAAAATTGGGAAAAACTTGTTTAAAATAAAGGGATTTAAATTATTCTTGCACAGTTTTCTCATTGATTGACTATTGTTCTAAATGAAATTTAAAAAATCATTGCTATTTTTTAAATTTTATTGCTCAATTTTAATTATGTAGATAAATTCTGTGAATTGTTTTATAATGTCAAGGTACTTTTACTGTGATTTAGAATGGTTATGAGAATTTATTTTTCCATAGCTGCCAACTTGTATGGTTTTTGAATAAATTGAAAGGTCTTGTGGCTGAATGATGTAATTATACAAATTGTAAAGTTAATCTAAAATTAAAGCTCTCTTGCCAGTTTCTTGATTGTGATTAATTAACAATCATAAGACATGGCATACATATAGATTTTTAGGAAGAAATAGAAATGATTTATATTGTATAAAATATTTATTTTAAAAAACTTTTGGTATTGATTTAAATAGGGTGACGATTTCTTTAATTTTAAAATATGTCATTATTCAATTTTCATAATTTTGAGTCTAGCTGTTGTTTTTATTGAATAATAATCAAATTAATTTAGTGTAAAAATAAAAAAAATGTAGTTAATATCTTTAAAATGTGTGTTTTTAAATAATGGTTGTGGCATCAATTAACATCTATGATATTTAAATGCTAAAAGTTTTATTTCCTTGAAAATATTTTTATTTTTGTATAAATTTTTAAACAGTTAAAAATTATTTTCGAAATGTTTGTATTTACTATAATGTGTATTTATTTATGTCGAAATGTAACAAAAGTTAAATTTCTAACAAAGAATTTCGCTTCATATTCATGTCATGTGCATATTTATGTAAAAGATCTTAAATCTACATTTTAAAAAATTTTTAATGTTGGTCAGATATGTGTATGCAAATCAATATATTTTTTATTTAAATCTTAACTCATTGTATGAAATCCTTAAATAAAATTTTTGCATCATTTAAACTTTTAAAAAATATAAGCAATTTTTTTTTAATCTTTTTCAGATGTTTAAAGAAAAAGCAGATCATGTAGCTCAAAAGCTACTTCCTGCTTTTAATACACCTACAGGTATCCCATATGCCCTTGTTAATATAAAAAGGTAAATTTTGTTCTACTTGAATCATTTTTAATAGATGTCATTTTTCTGTCATGAAGATAAAATTTTAGTGAATTTTCTAATCCAAAAATTTTGTCATTAAATCAGTAATATAAAATTCTTAAATTTCCAAAATTATGTTTCAAAATAAAATTCTAGATAGTTTGCAATCAGTAATTTAATAATTAAGTTTAAGCATTAGCTTGAGATGAATGTTCAACTAATTGACATTTTAAAGGCAAGATTTGTTTATTTAACAAACAGCTGTGATGTGTTACCTTAATTAAAGTGACTGTAAGGCTGTGGAGAACATTGCATAAACAGTATGATGTCAAGCTGTGTTTATATATATATATATATATATATATATATATATATATATATATATATTCTTAAAAGATTGTTTGGCAACATAAAAATTTGTTGCAAATAAAAACACAATTGTTCTATGTTATAGTCTAGTGTGTTGTAATTACTAGAAATTATTTTATATTTTAATGCAGCATCAAGTAATAAAGATTATTATCTAAAATTTACAAGCCTGTTGCTGGTTTCAAATTAAAAACTTTCCAAAGGATTTGGTTTAAATTAAGATTAAAAACATTCATACCTTGTTTTATTTTTCATTGCAGTGGTTGTCTTAAATCAATATTAAGCTGGGGGGGGGGGAAGCAATGACAGCTTTAAAACAAAAGAAAAATGATTGTCTTTTCTGCTTGATATTCTGAAAAATAAATTGCATTAGGAATAGTTAAAAGAAAAAATTTTCAATAGGAAATGATATGAAAATTTTCAAAGTACATGTATAATATTTTAGAGTATTAATTATGATAGCAATGTAAAAATAATTTCATTTGGACATAGTGTACCCATTTACTTTTTAAAAATAATACCTCTTGTAAGGCTTAATAGGAAAGATTTATGTTTGATTCAGTGATGACCATCTAACTAAAATGATCATGGGTTTCTTTTTTTCTTTCTTTTTCATTTGTAATATTAAATGACCTGTGAGAAACGTTCAAAGAATGAATTGTGATTATTTTAAAATTTGTCACAAATTGAAAAATTACTGAGCCCATGATGATTTACTTAAATCCTGGAAGTTATTCTTCCAATTAAGCTTATTAATTTTTATTTGTGAAAGTAAGGTAATGTGGCACTCTGTATTGTTTGGAAAATTGGAATTAATAATTAAAACTGTTTTATTATTTAAATAACTTGTGTTGATTGAAAATGTCTGATAATTTATTTAAAGTGTGCTAAAATGTTTACTTGTAATTTTTTCGTTATTTCAGTATGAAATAAAAATAGGATATTTTAACCTATATTATATTAACTTACTGGGCTATATAAGATTAAATTATAGAATACATATTTATGAATATTCATCAGATATGGAGCTTGAATCTTAAAGACTAATTCCTTTAAAAGAAAAAAAATCTTTATTTTATAATATGTGAATTGTTATTGCTACAATTTTTTGTAAATTTTGAATTTTGTATGCCTTATTAACAAAAGTTAACCATATTAACTAAACAGTTTAACTTTTATGTATTGTATATATATAATATACTCGCACACCACACTAAACTATTCATTAAAAAGAATGTCGTCAATATACTCAATTTGAAATTTTTAATGAGAATAAAGGCTGCGTTTAAGAATGGGCTGCTCCAAAATGTAAGAGCCCTTCATTTTAATTGCTTTGAAAAATTGTTTGTTTGTGTGATATTAATTTTGTGCACAATAAGATGAATATAGTATTACTTGGATTACTTTCATGAAATTTATAAATTCCATTTATTATTTATAAATTAATAATAATGACTACATATATTGTTTTTAAGTGATCATTCAGTAAACAAAAATATCAATATCTATACAAGAGCTACCTTTTAATTTATGTGTTTTTATTTAGTGGTGCAAGCAAAAATTATGCTTGGGCTTCCAGTTCCAGTTCCATCCTTGCTGAATTTGGGACACTGCACTTAGAATTTACATATTTAAGTGACATTACTGGTAATCCTGTATATAAAGAAAAAGTTAATCATATAAGAGATGTTCTTTCAAAAATGGAAAAGCCTCAAGGTCTTTTTCCTAATTATTTGAATCCTAAAACTGGACGATGGGGACAACGTAAGTCTTATTTATTAAAGTGACTATGTGGCATTTTTATTAAATATATAATTTTAACATTATTTATTTAATGGTAAAATTTTATCCTGTTTAATATTGATAATTTTTGTGTAATCTGATAAATGTATTGAAATAGAGGGAAGAAACATTTACAAATAAATCTCAATTTATTTTCGCCCAAACTACAAAAATTGTAGTGGCTCTAAAATAATGATGATTTAAAATTATAAAGTTTTTTCCATTGTCATTACTTTTTCTAATGATGTATTTCTCATTTATTATACAAATGATATTTCACTCAGTATTGTGAAAGTAAAACAGAATAATATTCAGTGTTATCTTAAAACATTTATTTAAGTAATTGAACTAATTAAAATATTATTTTAAATACTGAATTTTATGATCAGGTGATTTTTTAATTGTAACAGAAATAACTTAAATTGCAATTAACAATGTATAATCAAATGAACATACAACTTAATAAATCAGTAAAATATGTGTATCATAATGTTTTTATAAATTGATTTATAAGATAAATAAAAAAAAAATCTTTTTATATCCTAAAAAGGAATTTACTTTGTATTATATAAAAGGTAATATATATAATAAAATTTAAAATTAGGTTAAGGAATTCTCATTTAAATAGTTGTAATCATGTTATGTCAGAAAATTATTTATTATTTTTTCTCACTAATGATACAAATGTGTTTTCTCTTATTTCATCATTACCTTATTTTTTTAAATATTTTATGTCAGTTTATTCACCATTAATAATACAGTATAATATATTTAATGTAATTTATTTTCAAACATTAAATTGTTTTCATTAATTTTTTCTTCTGGTGCCATCTCATATATCTTTTTTTCAAAGTAGGTAGGAAAAAAAAGGCTGTATTTTTTGCTTTTTTTTATTGGATGCTCTTTGAACCTGTTATTGTTAAAGCTGCTTAAACACCTAAATATATATATTAAAAGGGTTTCCCCCCCCCCCAATATAAAGAATTGTATAGTGATACTTGTGTCTTTAAAAGTTTCAAATAAAAGAAGGGCTTAGAAATGCCAGGTCATGATGTTGCTGATGACAAACAAGTTAATTTTTAATTTTGATTTACATGCCCTCAAATCAGTTACTAAATTGTACAAGAATGGGTAGTAAAATAATTTCATGTTGAATAGGGCAAAAGAATAATAATAATACAAATTCTGTAATTTACTTGTTTAACTGAAACAAATTCATACTGCAACTTTAATTATGCAAGTTTTATTTAATTGCAGAAAATATCCTTCAATTATGAAATCAACACTGAAGCAGAATTAAATGGAAATCAAGTAAATAATCGCCCCATTTTTGCAACATCAAATAGAAAGTGCCACTCTTTGTATATATGAGGTGTTTGTGGAAAAATATCTGCTCAAATTCAAGTGCTTCAAAATTTTTATAAAGTCTCTCAAAATCAACATATCATATACTTTCTTACTCAGTGTTCTTTGTCAAACACTGAATAACTACAACATGTACTACAGCACACATGTTGTATTACAAAACGTCTGCAGTTTCTGTCATATACTTTTCTAATGATGTAGCCATTAAAACCTTCCAACAAATCTTTCTGTGAGAATTTCCAAGTCAAGCTTGAAGTAGATGATTTCACAAACAAGCTTTTGTTTATAAATAAAGTCACATTTTTACAATACATTTTACACACATTTTTACAATTTTTTAGTTGTTATTATTTGAGAGATCCACATAGTTTACTAGAACTTAAATGTGATTCTTGAAAAGAATTTTTCCATATCCTTTTCAACTTGCATATTAAATTTTCTTTCTATATTTGATTTACAGATATGTTTATGTTTGAAAGTGATTCTTCCCTCAGTTAAAGAGAAAGAAATTTGCACTTTCATTCTATCATAAGGTGTATCATACCATCAGTATAATATAAAAAACATGCTGGAGTATGTGAACTGTAATCAGGTACTGACTGGTGTCAACTACGAAGTATAATAGCTATCACTCCCTTTGCTGCAATTCTGATTTAAACTTTGGGGTCTTTGCTTTTTGTAATTTTTTCTTGTGGTGTTTTGTTAAGACAAAATATTCATGCTTCTATTACTCTGGAACTAAGAGAAATTTATTTACTCAAATCATAATAGAATATTCTATCATGAATAGCAGGGATAGAAATGCTGCATACATATTTTCCATGTCACTGATGGGGAACTAAAAGAACATTCATAAAAGCTTCAGTTACTTTAGTTTTATTGAAAATTTAATTTATCAAAGCTAAGTAATTATAATATTTATGAATATTCTTTCTTTTGTTCCAATCAATCTGATACATTGTTTTTTCTTCAAGAGTGATACTAGTAGCTCCCTTGCAACCATTTTGTACTAGGTAATGTAAAATTATAACAAATGTCAGAGTAATTGATATAGCAAGATATTAAAAAAATTTATCTCATTTGGAATTGCTAATCATTCCCTTTCTTATAGTGATGTGAAAACAGTTGATATGATCTGGATCATTGGGCTTGATATTAGCTCTACCAAACTGGATTAAGCAAGTGCTGTCTGCTTGCTCCCTTTAACTAAATCTGTGTTTTTTTTTTTTTTTTTTTTCTTTTTTTTAAACTTTATTATTATTTGTAAAGTTATTTTAAGTCCTACGTCCCTCTTCGTCTGATTTTAAACTTGATTTTGTAGGGTAAATATAAATTATGATATGTCCTGTGTTATATTGCATTTAATTTCTTAGAATGAAGAATGGTCACTTTATGTAATAAATATTCTTAAGAAGGAAATAAATTTCTTTATTATATTTCTGTAATTTCCTCCTTGTTTTTTTTTTTTTTTTTTTTATTTATTTATTTTTTGATAGATTAACCTTACAGCATAAAAGCTAAAAATGAAATTTACTCTATTTCATACCAAGACAACTTCCTCTTCAACAATTTTATGAAACTAAATTTTTTTCCCTGAATTTTAATCTCTCAATTTTGAATTTAACCCCTCTACTAAAATGAAGCTTATATATTGAACTATATATGTTTCTGAAATATGTTAATGTAAGTTTATCTTGTATTGAATCTGTCAAAAGCAAAATGTCTGTTAAAACTTTCCAAATATGTACTATTTATACATTATAGTTTAAGGTAGTCAATATCTGAGTGGTTGAAACATAAATTAAACAATAAAAAATTAAATCAAAATAATTTTAAGACTGTTTTATTTTTAATAATTTTGTGAATAACTTATACATGTTTATCTTGCTTTATTATGATAAGATTTTTGAAATTTAGATCATATGTCTATGGGAGCTCTTGGAGATAGTTTTTATGAATACCTTCTGAAATCTTGGATTCAATCCAATGGGGAAGATGTGCTTGCCTTGCAGATGTTTCAAGAACTTTCAGAAGTAATAAATATTTTATTCTTAAAAGTTTTACTTATTCTTGATAGTAAATTTTTCCAAAATATATGTCTTAAAAAAGTGATTAAAGTTATATAATATAAGCCATATTTCTATGCATTTTTATCATGTGTTTGTGTAAAACTTGTATTTTTACTATGTTTATCAGATTATTTTAATTGTTAAGTCAATTACCTCATGTGTACATGATTTCGGAATTTATTATGAAGTCAACGTGGTGAAATAAAAACCACAGATGTATATTAGAGTATGCTCTAGTAGTTTATAAAAATTATTGTTAGTTGGTTATAAGTGGCACTTGTGCATACTAGAGAAACATAATGCCTTATTTTTTTTTTAACCTGAAAAAGTGTTTGGGAATAAATAATCAAGAATTTTACTATGTAGAGAATGACATTTTGTGGATTATGTATGTATGAAAGCTATTGTTAGTTACAGCAGTTGTACAAATTTCTGATCAATTGCTAGTATTGTATTTTTTTTTTTTTTTAAGTAGTGAGTTTAAATTTCAATTTAATCAAAGATCAGTTGTATTCACTAAAAGCAGCTGGTACACATTCAATATATCATTAATGCTATGTCCTCTAAATGAAATTATACCTCTGGGGGTAGAGAGTACTTCAAGCATTGGGAGAATTCCTAATTTTAAACTACGAAGACTCTCACCCAGCAACTTCCATTCAGCTGGTAGAGTCCAATTCTCAGCTTAGACTTGGTAGAAGGAAGTATGTTGGTGCTCATTCACTCACAGATTTTAGAGTAATTGCTTGTTGACAGTTTATACAATATTTGTTGGATACAACAAACTATATCCTAAAAAAAGAGAAATGAATGCTGACCAATTTATATAAAGCTGAACATCTAGAAAATTTGTAAACAATATAGCTAGTCAATATGAGGTAAAATTGATAAATGACAGATTCAAAATAATAACATTTAGTTAAGAACGATATGTTAATTTATTAAATAAGTTTATTATTGCATTGTAGTTTTGTTTTTAAATTTACATAACAATTTTATAGGCAATCAATGACAAACTTGTACTTACTTCAAAAAGTGGACTGAAATATTTAGCTGATCTTAAATATGATAGAATAGAACACAAAATGGATCATCTTGCTTGTTTTGCTGGTAAGAATTTTTTATGTTAACTTAATTGTATTTTATTTACCTTTATATAATCTGTGGATTATGTATTAAAAAAAGTTTTGAATTTCATTCTGTGTATTATATGCCACTGCAGATAATTTGATAAAAAATATTCAACATCAAAAAAACTTACAATAAAGTTATAAAAGTTATGCTGATTATGTTTTGTAAAATAAATAACAGATGGCACTGCGATTCAGCTAATTTATTTCAGCTATAGTTAGTTTTATCCAAATAACAATTCAAGAATGAATTTGGTTCCTCGAAAGATGTTATATTTACTGTTGGCTCCAGTCATTTCGCATTTTGTCTTTGCGTGAGATGTTTCATTCCGAAAATATTCAAAGTTCATGTATTATTATGTGGAAGTAAAAGTGTAATAAACTACACAGATTTTAAACTAAAAGATATTGAGAAGGCAAATAAAAGTGGCGACAAAAGTTAATGTAAAGTGAAAAATGAAATGCACAATACAGAAGAAAAAATTTATCCAATGCACACTTTTAAAATCCTATTTTTCTTTAATTATTAATGAAACAAATATGTTTTATTTTTAAAATATGTCTAACCTCCTTTTAAAATTTATTAAAAACTAAAAATCTATGTTTTACAAGAATCTCTCTTCTTGGAAATATCAATCAAATGCTTTTATCTCAGGTTATTGTACTTCGTAATAAGGTTAATCCAATCAGATATTTTTCATAATAAATCATTTTTCTTTATAGTTTATTATATTTTTAGTTATACGTGTATTTTTTTATTTTATATCACACCATATTGTCAGCATATATTTTAGACTATTCGCAGAAAAATTGTTGCAGTTTATGCTATAATCCACTAAGCATCATAGAGCCTCAAATATTCTTTCATCTTTGAAAATAGTTTTTCATTCATGTTTTCAAATATTGTTTAAATATCCTTAATTTTTAATACATCCTTACTTAAGTAATGGCATTACATGTTTAATTTTAGTGGAATTATTTTCTCCTAAAAATGAGAAATCAATGTATCTCGAATTCTCTATTAATTTATCATATATTTAAGGATAAAATATAAAAATGGAAAAAATCACATTAGAAATGAGAAAATAAAAGTTTTGTTTACCATCTTTTACTAATCCACATCAAATGTGGTTAGTGGTTTTACTGGAAATTAATAAACTGTAAGTGGTTGCAAAAAATGCTACAAAAATCTCTTTAATATATATAATTTTTATAATATATCATTTATATTTTACATTTTATGACATTTACTTAACAAAGAGGAATACATTTCTTATAAGAGGTTAAATCAATAACTCTAATGTATTAATTTTATATGAATTTATTTATTTAGCTCATGGAAAATATTTTACTTTTTATAATTACCTCTGTAAATCAATCTTTAGAATATTTTGACACCATGATTACATGACCATTGAGTTAACCACAAATTGGTTAACTTAATTACACTAGGCTATTGTAATGGCAATTTGAAATATTTACTTTTTATTTCTTTCATTAAAAATTTGAATAGATACTGAGCATGTGCACCATTTTTCTATCTTTAAGATTGATCTCTGTCTTTTCCAAATTTTAAGCATATAATTTTTAATCAAAATATTTTCTTTCAAAACAGTAATCTAGAATTCTCAACAAGTTAAAAAATTAGTTCTGAGATTTTTTTTAACCCGCATTAAATTAAATTTAAAAAAAAATCAAGTATTTGCTTGAGACATCTTCTTTATCAATGATTTTAAGATACCATCTTTAGCAATTTGACATCAAAAATGGAAGATTTGTTGTACTAGCAGCTAAATGGATAACACATTAATTACAGATCAACATTTTGTAAATTTTTTCCTCTTTCTTAGTCAGGAGTAATTGTCAATAGTAGTTCAGAATTCACTTTAAACTGTAAGTAGCTAGTCAAATGAGTCCTTTTGTGCCCAAAGTGATTACAGTATAGGGGGGGGGACACCTATCTAAAAGAATGTGTTCATATTTGTCATAGAGTTGGACTTCAGCCATCCTTATAGTATCAAAAATAAATCAATTGATAAAAAATAATTTTAATTAAATTGCATGAAAGTTTAACATTTCGTTTTAATTATTATGTGCTTATAAATGGAGCAACTTAATAAACAATTTATGTTTGCCTATATTTAATATCTAGTTTATGCATTCTAATACTATTAAAAATAAATTAAGTTTTTTAATAATGTATTTCTGTTTTTCAAATGTGATTAGGATGTTACTGATATGCTACAAAATATTAATTTTTTATTGGTTCTTCTACTTGCTTTGCTGAATATTTTTATAAATTAATTTTACAATATTTAATATTTTTATCGTGGATAATTTCTGATTTTAATTCTGTAATAATTTTGCATCTTGCTAATATTTGTAATTTCAGGAGTTATACAATATTTATTTGAAAGTTAAGTTTTATGAAGATTATAAAATTTTATATTAAATTTAATCATACATTACTAAAAATTTCTTCTAAAATCGTGTTGAAATTTGTTATTAGGAGCTTGCTAATTAAAGTCTATTACTTAAATGTTTCCTTATTAATCTTATTTTCATATAAATTTGTTAAAAAGTTCCATACACAAATATTGATCCCCTCAATATCTTTGTTTTTTCAAGGTGGATTCTTTGCAATAGGATCTGAATATATGCCTCCTAATCGCAAAGATTACTTTTTGCAGCTTGGAAAAGATTTAACAAATACGTGCCATGAATCATATGATAGAACTGGTTTGTATTTAACACTTTTCTTTTTAAACTTATATTTAATTTTTGTGATAAATATATATTAAGTTTTAGGCTATGTTTTTTTTTTAAATCAAAATATTGAAAATAATTTGCTTAAATATAATAAATGACTGTCTGAATCTTCATTCTCAATAGTTTGAGTGCAAAGTTAAACAATGCTTTTATGTCATATCAACTTTCAAACATTTAAAAATTATATTGTCATTATCAAGTGAATGTCAAAAATTGTGAGATTCAGAGTAAATTGTTAATTATAAATTCTATTGTTGTTGTTGTCAACACAATTATTTCAAAAATATTCAACTTTATTATTTTTAATGTTTATTTGTGATTTATGTATTACATACATAGAACATAAAAATTTTTTGCTGAAAACAAGTGTTTCAAAAACATAATGAAGTAAGATGTGTATATCAGTTAATTTTTGTGTATTAAATAGAAATTTAAATCATTCCGTCATATTTAGTTTATCAGTTTAGCTATGACATTTTTGTAAGATATCGATGTTATTATTTTGTTTGACCTCAATATAGCTTAAAATTAATGTCTTTCAATTTATCAAAATACTGTATTCCTTATTGAACCTTCAGACTCTGGAAGATCTGTTCAAGTACAAAATATTTTGTAAAACCATGACATAAGGCATACTAGATTACTTGTATATTAAGTCATATTTAGAAATGTTTACATCATTACTAGTACTTATTGTTATTTTATTAACAAGAGCTGTAAAAAAAGAATGGAAAAAAATACAATGTTGGGAAATAGAATATTAGCATTTGTTGCGAAATTCATTCATTCAGTATTAAAGTATAAAGATACTGAGTTTTTTCTACCAAAATGAAGGTATATTTATCAACTCTTTATTATATCCAAAAGTATGCTTTTATGAGAAAAATCTGCTTTGCTAAAAATATAAAAACTTTTATTCTTGTTATTATAAAAATGCAAGTTTGGTAAATAAATATGCAAAAATGTTGATATAATTTTTTTGCCATGACCTTATATTTAATTATCCCCCACCCCCTGATAGTATTTTTCTAGCTGTCAATCACATATCATATCGCACTATCTATGTTTCTCTTTATATTCAGAGATTTCAAATAAATGTAAAGTACTTTTAGGTTTTTGTTAGAAGTTTTAAAAGTAATTTTTTGTGCATTGCAATATTTTAGAGTATATATATATATATATATATATATATATATATATATATATATTATCAAGGTTTTGTATTATAATAAGAAAATTATTAAAATTTAATATAAAAACAATATTATTTATGCTTTTTTATTATGAAACAATATTATTTTAAAAGATTACATTTATGTAATCGTTTAAAATTAAAAAAAGAAAAGTTACCTGCTTATCTGTTAAGGAATTTGAAATGTGTCTATTTTAACAGCTACGAAATTGGGACCCGAGTCATTCCGCTTCTCAGATGGCAGTGAAGCAAGAGCTCTGAAACAAAATGAAAAGTACTACATACAAAGACCAGAAGTAATAGAAAGCTATTTTGTCCTTTGGAGAGTTACAAAGGATCCGAAATATAGACAGTGGGGTTGGGAAGCTGCTCAGGTAGTTTTATATTATTTATGAAAAAATGGTTTATTTATGAATAAGTTAAATCAGTTTACTAACTAGATAAAATTGTGACTTCTTAATTTAGGAGTCACAGAATCGTGATTGAATTCCATTTTGTCATAGAATTATATTTGTATAATAAGTTATTTTTTCTCTCTAACTTAAATAGTAGAAAATACTGTAATTTCTAAAAGAAGTGTTACATCAGCATAAGTGCTGCATTTATGGAAAATGACAAAAAAGTAATTGTAGTGAAACATCACACTATGTTACTTGATCCATGTCTTACTTTAGCTAAAAGTAATTATATCAAACTATGTAAAATGATGTCTCCAAAATCTGATTCCTTCACCGTCTGAATTAATAAAATAAATTAAATTTTGGTCTTAAAAGGAATTAGCTACTAGGTTGTCACTTACATCTTCGTTTTCCATACAATTTTTCCCCCTAACTTGAGATATAACTTCAGCATTTTTTAATGATATTTTTGGAAATATTTTTGTTATATATTTCTATAAACTTCATATCTGTTTTACAGACAACTGTAAAATTATTTTAAATAGCAAGTAAAGGCTGCATTGTGAAAAGCAACAGGTTTTTAAAAATTGGAACATTTAAACACATAAATGCTGTGGCATTTCTTCCAGAAATTATAAAGCATTTTATTTTCTACTCAGACAAAGCATGTCTTGATATTCAAAGATATATAAGTATACAGTACAAATATTAAAGGAACATTATTAACCAGTGTTATGGTTGCATTCCTTACAGTATTGTATCTTTGTAAGAAAGGTGTTTTAGCTGCAATGTTTGAAACTATTTTTATTATTTTGATATATTTGACGTTTATTATATTTAAATTTTACTAATTATATTTTATTAAAAAAATAACATTGTTCAGTTTAATACCATTTTTGTGCAGCTTTTGTTAAAAATACAATTTGATTTAAAGAAGTTAACTATAAAGATATTGATAAATATGAGTTACATGTTTATTTTTGTGAGTTTGATTTTTATAGTTATAGGTTATGTTATTGTTTAAAAAAACATGTAACATCTTTATATTTATTTATATTTTAACTTTATATATTGCTTATACTTCATTGAAAAAAATCAAATCAAATTTTACAAAAAGTATTTTCTCCCTAAATTTTTTGTGCATTTATTCTTCATAGAACTATATGTAATTTTAGTACGAGTTATTTATAATAGATAAAGTAAATGAAAGCATTTAGCTAAATCCAACAATAATTTATTTCATTAAATTATTAATTAGGCATTAATATTAATGTATTTTGAAGAAATAAATGTATAACTGCTCTTTTTTTCTCAATTCTAAATTTTCTTTCCTAAAATTTCATTTTTGAGTACTGCACACTCTGATTTACTCACTACATTTTATGTGACACAATGACTTAGCTTAAAATTCTAGCTAGGCAAGAGAAATTCTCTTTTCAAATATGATAGTTTTAATGTATTTTTGAGTGAAAATAAAAATTTTGAAAAAAAAATAAATAATAATAATTGGCAAAATGTTTGACATTTTAATTTTCACAATTTAATTTCTTCCTTGAATAAAATACCAGATTAACTTCTTGTAGTAGTTTGAAAGCAGTGATAAGGCAAATGTTGGAATCATAAGTAGGTTTTGACTAGTTGAGTGCATTGTACCAGATCATTCCAAACTGTATTAAACTAGCTTCAAATTTGAGCCAGAATTGTTTTGCTTGCTTATCCCACAAGCTCTCAATGAAAAAATGAAAAGTTTTGATTCAAAGATATTAGACTTGTTTGAATTTATATCAGACTATATCTAAATAGAAGCTTGAAATTGAAAAGAAGTTAAGGTTGATTTATGATGTGTCTGGGAATCCATAAATAATTTGAGTCAAATTTAAATTATATATAAATTAAGATCAAATGAAATTATTAATTTCATCCTTTCTAATTTATATTTCCTTATAAAAATTATATTTCCTTGCACTAAAAATTGCATAATTTAATTTTTAGGCAATTGATAAGCACTGCCGTGTGGATGGAGGCTTCTCTGGTCTGAAGAATGTTTACATGCTTGACAGTGCAAAGGATGATGTACAACAGAGTTTCTTTTTAGCTGAAACTCTAAAATATTTGTATCTTCTTTTCTCAGATGATGATCTTATACCATTGGATGCATGGGTTCTAAACACAGAAGCACATCCATTACCTATTAAAGGAAAAAATCCAGCATACAAAATGGCCAGGTGATAATAGTCCATTTTATAGAAAATTTTCAGCAAATCAAAGAAAAAATTTCAGTCAAGAAAACATTTTACTTCTAATGAAAAAATTTAACATTTGTTTAATATGAGAATATTTAATATAAATAGGACTTTGAAGAAAAGTAATGGCCATTTATTAAATTTAAAATTTTCATTATCTTGTATCTATAATTGATATTACTAGAAATATTAGCAGGAAAGTATAATTTGCTATACATTATTTAAAGATTCCAAATATTTTTTTTAAAATTTGAGCCCTCATGAAGGTATTTTTTCTTTGTTAAATTTATTTATAAATAAAATGTTTTTGTTAGAAATTAATTTGCTAATTATTAGGTAGAAATTAATCGATCTTTCTTCTTAACATGATTGATCACCTTCTCACTTTTAAAATTTGCTTGATGTCCTAAAACTTGTAGTAAATGCTATGTGCTCAATTTTTATATCGTTTTTAAATTTTAAAATATAGAGCTAAATTAATATATTGCTCTCATATGTGAAGCATATTGCAGCTTTTAATTTTTTCAAGTCCTATTTAATAACAAATTTATTCAACTTTTTGTTTGTGTGATAGTTATATTTTCAATTTTTGGTAACATTAATTGAAAAATGTACATTCTGCAGTATGTATATATACACACATATACATATATATATATATCGACATAAGGGATCTATTGTTTATAAGAACTTTCTGTTAATTGAAATAGTTTTACATAGGATGTTTATTGTAAACATATTTTCTTAATGAAATATTTATTTATAAATTCTAGAAATCTAAGATAATAGCAAATGCATTGTAAAAATCTTTCTTTTTAATATTTAAAAATTTTAAACCTACTACTCAATGGTGCTTTGAATCTTTACTTCCATTAACTTTGGGTCTCATATTCTAGATTTTGAAATGTCAACTTGTTATAATTTATTATGTTTGTTGAAATTATTGGTGCTACTGAGATGAAATTAACAAGGAAATTGTAAAACAACTGTTGTAAAATGTGTATTGTGCAATACAAATGTATTATATGCTATTTTATGTGTAGTTTGTTTTATTGGTAAAAATAAGTTATGTAATTTTCTATATTTTATGATTAACTCTAAAATGAATGACTCTTTGGAAAGGAACAGTAAACATAACATACTTCCCAGTTTATACCTTTTTCCAGTTGATATATACAGTTTAATATGATTTAAAGATGGTATGATAATTTAAAATAATCTGATTTTTCTTCTTAATTAAGTTGTCATTGCAAAATTAAATCCCAATTATCAAATGATTTCATTTTTAGTACTTATTTGCTTTCTACAAACTAATAAAGTCTTTTCTCTTTATTTAAAGTTTATAGTTGCTTTGTTTAGAATAATTTTCATTTAACATTTTTAAACAAATTTTTCATAACAATTATGTTAATTATTTTGTCATTTTTGTGAACTTGTTAATATATTGTTGATATTATTTAATGTTTTAAAAGGCAAGTAAATACTAAAAATACTTGCTCATTTATATAAATTGTAAAATATAAGCAAATATAATGCTTCTAGTTTTTGATATTATTGAGTCAATAAGTATGTGTAAATTAAGTATTTTAATTTTTATTGTTATATTTGTATATCATAAGAAATTTAAAATGACCATTGCTTACTTTCTGTTTCTTTTGAATTAACTTTTCTATCTTTTTTTTGAATGTTAATAATAAAATTATTATTAATATTTAAATTTGGTCTTAAAATTTTAATCATTTAGTCTGCACTAATTGATAAGTTATTAATTAATGGAACAAGTTCACTTTCTGTATGAATACTGTTTAAAATATTTGAGGGTTTTTCCCCCATGTTTTTGTTCAAAGATTTATGATTATAATTTCAGTAGATTGCTTAAGGTAAGCCAGCAATATGCATACGATACAGTCTACTAGTTGATGTGGATGAAAATTATACTTATTCTTTCTACTACTTGAAATATTCTTAATATGTTTATTACTATATGTTAATTTTATTATAATGGCATGGATTTTTTATATTGTTTATTTATACATAGGAAAAAATATTTTAAATGGCAATTTAAAAATCTTTAAAGCGAAATTACAAAAATTTTTAAAGTTTTGACATAAAAGATTTAAGTAACCTTTTTGATTTATACTGTGTATTGTAAAAATATTATATTCTTAATTTAAGGAAAATAATCTATATTGTAATTATGTAAACTTTTTTTATACAAGTGGAATTATCAAATTTAGAACAAATATAAAAATATTATTTTCCAAACTGATTTTTAAACTTGTTTAAAAAGAGTAAATGCAATTTAATATTAGAATTAAATAGAAGTTTAAAAGTTTTTTCATTTTAATAATAAAAAATATTTCTATGAATTGGATTTTTATTTATCAATATTAAGGCAATATGGGAAAATCTTTGAATATTCTAAGAAATTTAGGTACAGACTAGTGAATTTTCAATTAGTGCATAAACATCATTGCACCTAGATCCTACCACAAATTGTGCATCATTGCACAAAAAAAAAAAAAAAAAAACTAGTTTGAAAATAAATTACAATTTTATTAAATAATTTTTTTGACTTTCAATCAAGAATTCAAGAAATTTGAGTTTGAAATTTTATTTCTCATATTTAATGATTAAGGAAATGTTTAATTTCCAGTTTAAGTTGTTGAAATTTATTATTTTGATAGTGATTATCTTAGATGGAAAAAGAAAAATGTCATATTTATCTGTTGTAAATGTATTGAATTTAGAATAAATTATTTTCTTAACTATTTTGGATATTTTGAAAACATGTTTATTTTTATTTTGAATTAGAATGTATTGTGTTTGAATTATTTTATTTGGAATGTGTGGTATCTAAATATGTCCTAATGTGTGAAAATTGTTTTTGGTCAAAATGTCTACTCACACATGTACTTAATGTGTAATACTATTGTATGCTTACATATTCCTTATTATTGAAAGATTGGGACCAACAAAGAATCGCTTGTCATTTATCACTACAAAGTACTTAGTTATTAAATGTATAATGTATATTTTTTAAAATCTGTAATATGTTGGAATTGACCCTTTTTGCAAATTGAATTTTAACACAATATTGCCATTTCTATTTCATTACAAGTGAAATAATGAATTTGAATTTTGTCTTCCATTATGATTCCATGATTAGGATTTGTTATTTTTGTATTAAATATTATTACATTAAATATTATTTATGTTATGAGTAGTAATCTTTTATGTAAAAATTCACATTAAAACAGTTTTAAGCTGTCTTTCCTTTTAAAACTTAATTTTAATAATAATGCTGAATTAACTTTTTGAACATAACTTATTGCATAGTAGAATTTATCGAAAATATTTAAATTCCTGTTTAATGTTCAACAGTATTCTTTATTTAGCATATAATATTAAAAAGTAAATATTCTTTTTTGCATATATTTTGTAACTCTCTGTTTCAATCATTTGTATTAAATATTTAATTTGTATCAAATTGAGTTATAAAGTAAAATAAGTTTTATTTTCTTACAATTAAAAAACTACAATCTTTTTATTTCTATAAAATGGATAATATTTTATAATTTAGTGGTACTTTCTGATAAATATTACAAAGTACAAATTTAGCATAAATTTTATGAAAAATAACTTTCAGAAAATTATTTCATATTGTTACCCAATTTTATTTAATAACTAATCAATTACATGTATTGCAAATATAATAAAGGGAAAGGTTTTTCATTAATTCTTAAATAGGTTCTTAATGATCTTTTATTGAATTTTGAAATTTTATGTGACAAAAATTAGCATTCCAGTACTTGTTAGTACCCTAAATTAGAAAAACTATTGAAAACATGTCCTATGTAATTACTAAAGCATTTATTTATTCTATTTTTTGTGATTAAAATATGTTCGTGTAAGTGATTTTTAATGAATGTACATCTAGTTTTTTAGTTAATTTGATGTTATTTTCTTCAAGTCACCAGTTCCTTTATATGTAAAGTCTAAGTATACTTTCACTGTAAAATAATTTAACAACCTTTAATATTATTAACTCATTTGAAAGTTACTTTGATTCTTAAGAAGAGTATACATTTCGAAATGTTTATTAAACTTATTGAGAAATGTTATAAATTACGGGCTTAATTTATAACTGATTTGCACAGAATAATTATATAAATTTGTAACTAAGAACCAGGAGAGAAAAATTCAGCTTATTATTATTTTACTGGAACTCTTAACTTTTTAATTCTTTATTTTTTTCTTACTTTGAATTGTTTAATTGCTAAAATTTGCATACTTAAAAAGATTAAAACATTAGCAAATGCTATAAAGTGTTGTAACGCTTCTTGGAAGAGTTAACAAACTCTTAATCATTAGAGTAAGTTTCAATTTAATCAGAAGAATTTATCATAATACATGCAAGCACATCGATATTTTTCTGTATCAATTTATTTAAAATTGAACTACAATTATTCTTCGGAATTAAATACTGTTACATAACAATTAATACACAACTATTATTCTGTGTTTTATAAAAAATTTGCTTGAGTCCACTGTGAATCATTTTAAATAAATTGGTGTTATTGTGATTTTGGCTGCTTATTTGTGTCTCTTAAGAATATAATTGTTTACGACATTTTTATTTTCCAAATTTATACTTTGTTTAATATATATTTTATTAGAAAAAGCAATGATTTGGTATAACATTGAACAAAAAATGTCTATTTTAGTGTAGTTTTGATATTTGTTATTTTGCTTTCTTCTTCTGGAATTTAATTGTTGCAAATAATTTTTTATAAATACTCTCAGATAATGAGAATGTATAGATAATAAATAGTAAATAAGACTTGTGTTATATAAATACAAGTAATTAAAGTACTAGTTACCATTTGTGCCTGCATTTAAAAAATGTATTGGTTTAATTATGATTTCTGTAAATTTTTTAATGTTTTAAAATTTTCCTGTAAATAGCTGAATTATTTGAGAATTACTTAAAATATAATTTATATAATTGTATTTGATGTTACTAATTACTAAATTTGTCTCAATGATACAATTTTTGAATATATTAATCTAAATTATTTTTTTCTTATTTCCCTTTAATTATAATAACAAAAGATATAACAATTTTATAATTTTCTTTTTAATTTATTAAAATAATTGTTTTAGTAAAACTGCAAATACATATGAACAAAAAATTTATGAAAAATATGAATTTTTTCATTATTTGATTGAAAATGTTATTGTAATGTCAAAAGAAGCTTTGGTGTATAGATTAATAAATACATATATATTTAATTGATTTTAAAAACTCATACATTGAGTTGTTATGAGTCCAATATGTGTGAAAATTTTAATTAGCAATTTTTACTTGTTTATTAAACTTAGTAACATCAATTAACATAATGTTAATCTTGTATATAATAATCATCATGTAATGCATTATATATCTTCTCCATTGATTGCTAATATACATTAGAATTGTTTTAAAATATTGAAATCTATTAGAATAATTGTTATATGGAGACTAAAATATCTGTTAATGAACATTAGTTTATAAAGTTATATAAAATAATTATTAAAAATATTTAAAAAAAAAGTGATTCTTTGATCCAATGTTGATTTGAAATGTGTTTGTAATTTATTTTATACAGGATTGTATTGTAAATCTGTAAATAGAGAGGTGAATTATAAATTTATTTGCTGCTGGGATAAAGTAAAGAAATTAATTATGTTGATCATTTTTTCTTGCTGTCTTTAATTTGAACATTGTGTGTGTAATTACTGTTTATTTCTTAGTTTAAATCTCCATATTTGAATCAAGAATATATTGTTTTAATAATTAAATAACTCTCAGTTAAAATTATTTAGTCTAGGTAATTTTCTTCACATTTTATAGTAACTTTTGAATCAAGTAATGACAATATATAAAATGTTACACTGTAATTCTAGCAAAATTTCATAAAAATTTAAATTTTCTATTGTATGCATATTTATACTTTGAAATATGCAATTAATTGCTTTTTATAAAATTTAAATTGTTACATTACTCTTTAAAATGATAGAATTATTTTCCAACAAATATAATGAAAAGTATTTTAATTACATTTTCACACTAAGAAATTGCCAATATTCTTTCCTAGAATAAAATTTTGAGAATAGTAAAAAATCATTTAAAAGATAAATTTATGTAACATATTTTCTATAATTAATGATTCACAAGCTCGTTTTTATAACTTATTCTTAGAAATTGTGTTTGTAAATAAAAAAAAAAACAAGACTGTTAATGAATAATTTATGCATATTCATGACAATGAACATTAATGCTTTATATATATATATATATATATATATATATATATATATATATATATAT
>JAPDSC010141298.1:0-12614 GCA_026290005.1 Latrodectus geometricus
ATATATATATATATATATATATATATATATATATATATATATATATAGCATTCAGCTCTTAACTGTAAGAACAGGGACATGTGGTTTTTTTCCTCCTTTCTAAATTCTCATCTATACATAATCTCTGGAGAAAAAAAAAATTATGCTTGACATAGCTTCCATATTTATTTCTACATTTCTCAGTGAGCCCTTAAAAAACAATATTTACGTACGTATCTCTACTTTTTCAATACTTCAGTGGTATGAAATTCATTGGAATGCGAATGTAAGAAGTAACGACTTCAATATTTAAAAGCTTTAAGAAGAATTTTCAAGCTTTTTATACTTCATTAAAGTTGTTTCAATTGATCTGTGAGTGAGATTTTATTTTTTTTGGTACAAAAGGGCATTTTGAAAAAGCTAAGTAAACCGTAAATATCTCGTTAAAACATAGTATATATGCATAGTGTTTCTGAAATCAAAAATTTTTCACAAAACTAGGTACGATTTCGAATGGAAGTTAAAATCCTCAAAAGTTAACGGCTTGCCTGCATGCTCAATGTATGAGATTTCAATTCTTGTTGTCTGATATTTTTATCAGTTCGTACGTGGAATTCAACAAAAACCAAAATTCTCTTAATTTTAAACATTAGTCTAGAAATGAGCTATACAATTAATTGATGTATATTAATTTTTAACATTTCATAGTTTATATTATTTTATATAAATTTACTATTTAATGAATTATTCAAGAATACAATTTGCTCTAATTCTGAGATAGAAAAGTAATAATTTATTCATAATTTTTAATATTTCAGGAAACATTAAAACGTACATATTGAAATTTGTATTTTTGAGGGGAATAAATATTAGATTGGGGAAAAAGTAATCCATTATTTTTTCGGTAGACATCTGTAGTGATCGATATCTCGTGAGTTATCTATCAAACAATTTCAGATTTATGCTCGTTGGAAAGGTGACATTTGACACTAAAATATTCTCTTGCGGTTTTTTGTCTGATTAATTCAGTTACGAGTACAAGGTTTTAAAAATGGAAGACAACAAACAGAAAATTCGATACATTTACGTTTTTCTCTTGTAACGGCGAAAAAGATAGCCGGGTTGGCTAAAATTGTGAAAGGTGTTTATCGTCCTATATAAGACTGTAACAACCAGTTACGTACAATTTTTGTTTCGTCGATTCCGTTCGGGTATTTTTGATGTTAGAGATGCACCTCGCATGTGGATACAGCATCGTCGAAAATATCTATAAAATATCAAAAATGATCTAAGTTAACCGCATGTCAGCAGTCGTAACGCGCAAGACCTAAAAATCTACATGAAAGCTGTTTTAAATCTTTTTACAAAGTGAATCCAAAAAGAAGTTACATAAAGTTCACGTACAAATAATGGATTTCTTTTTCCCCATCCTAAAATTTCTAAAATACTGGATAATATTTAAAATGAATATAGCGATTATACAAATACTATTCAATAAAAAAGAATTTATCAATCAGATTAAGAATGTAGACGGAACTTCCAAATTTTGTATATATACGCGCGCGTTATATATATAATAGAATAAGAACAAGAACTTAGGAAGGAAAGAACAAGGAAAGTTAGAACAAGGAAAGTTCTTAGAACATATGTTCTAAGTGACTTTCCTTGGTCACACGGACATCAAGGTGAAAGCCCATTTCACGTCATACATTCTAAAGCATGTCTGCAATCTCCTACGCAAGTGATTTACAAATTCATATTTTGAGTCCTTAAATTGTTTTGGACATATATACCCAGTCTTTTACATGAACCTATAGATAAAAATCCCAGGGTGTCAAGCACATTTTCAAACCAACATCTTCCGAAGGTTTGGATTGGTCGAAGTGGATTCATCAACAATGTCTTCTCTTGACCACAGGAATCTCCGCAATTGGCACCCTGCGATTTTGTGTGACAAAGGAAGGTCACATAGAAAACCTATGTTGCATTTATAAAAATTTTGAACTTCCATCTACATTATATATTAATCTTTCTCAATAAATAGTTATATAAAACTCTTTTTCAATAAACAGTTATAGCCATTTTTATTTGCTATATTTGAATTACCATGTATGTAAGTACGATACTCCAGAATTATTAGTTGTAATTTATTTTTAGTTGTTTTTCATTTAACTAAGGAAAGTAATTTTATACAGAACTGTTTTTAGACACAATGAACGTTTTAATTTGTAAGCTATAGAAATAGGAATTGACAGTAAATTTTTTATGGCAAAAAGTTGCTTACTAATACTCGGCTATTTGTGATTCTGTTAAGATTTTGGCTTTAAAAGGGACAGAATTGACAGTTACTTGTATAGGAAATTTCCCTGGATGTACAATAGTTCCTTGAATGTCAATACTCGTAATTTAAAAGCTGGTCGATGATCCATACACATGGCCTGATAATCTTAAATGTATTACTTCAGCAGCGCGACCGGGACTTATTTTACGCGCTCCAGTCGCCATTAGTTAGCATGGCGATCTTCGACTTCTCCACGTTTCAAACACAACTTTCCAAGCACGAGCGCCACAAATTTAGTCACTAGGATAACGCACCCTTGTGTCAAAAATTAACTATCAAATAACAATAAAAATAAAAAATTCTGACGACAATTGTTGAATATTAGAGCCACATGCAATATTATATAATTTCATTAATTATAATTTAAAAAAATGTATAATAAAACCTACTTTTTTAGGGTGGGGTATGAGCAAATAAACCTAATATTAAATAAAACCAAGAAATACAGTTTTTTTTTTTATCTACATCTGAGTCAAATTACTCAAAAAGCATCTTTCACTTGCTATCAAAATAAATAGAATTGACACTAATACTTTTAGGCATTATAGACCAAATTATTATGAAAAATAAAATAACTTTTAATACAAGTAAAAAATGAAGCAATTAGTTTAATGAGTATTTTTCTACGGATGGATAAACTATCTTTCAAGGATATTTCAATGGATGTTTCCCAAGGTCGTTGTATTCCATTCGCACGTGCTTCATAACGGAGTATCCGTGTAATGCTCCATCAATGACTGAATGATTGATGACACTCAGTGATTATTCAGTTTTCAAGAAAAAAGTTGATGGGATAATTTTAAATATTGTTTGAGCATATTTTTATCCTAAAAGTTAAATATAATATTTTTCATAGAGTTATGGTGAAAAGCTGTTCTGTTTTGATGAAAAAAATTATTTAAAAAGAAATGGTATTAGAGCTGTAGTTTTGGGGTTTCAAGTAAAGGAAACGCATATCCATAGGTTCAAATTATGTAAAATTGTATGCAATAGATTTATGAATCCTGAATTATAATGTGGGCATATGCCGAACTGGAAACTGAATGAGTATCTTCTTGCCTACAATTTAACAATTTATTGTTGCAATTTTGATTTCGAGAGTATATATTTGTAATGATTGAGAATCTAATTTAAACTGTTGTTCACAATGGAATTATTCCCAGTGTAAAAAATGTGACCATACAACGTCAATCAAATTAGCAGATCTCTATGTGAACAGTAAGTAATTTGAGATACGCAATGCTTGAATATGTTTCAAGAAAGATCTTTTAAATTGGTGGCAGTCTCATATGTTATTTTATGTATCATCATAAGAAGCTTACTGAAGTAACAACTAGGTAATCAAGGCGACCTCTGCTCATTAACCATATTAGGAATTGTTACATTTACACATGTTTTAGCAAATATTGTTACAAATTTAATAATAATAATTGTACTTATCATAAAATACCTCAGACAGATCGGAAATGCTCACATTTTGGGCAAAAATTGCGGTATTTAGAAGTGTTGTAGGTTAAAAGTGGTTTTTCTAATAACTTGGTGATGTTTTGGCGAGAAAATTGGTGACTTGATGAGAAATAGATATTCTGGAAACATCCATCACCTAAGCTCTAGGACCAATATTTAGTGAGATAGCCTAGAAGCTTCCAGAACCTTGGCGAAACTGGTAGATTTCTCCACCAAGTCAGGTATAAATACCGCAGCCCGATATAGACGTAAGCTAGTTAGTTTTTCAGTTTTGTGAAAGTCTCAAATACCTCAGACAGCTTCTCTAGCAGTCGTGACTGCTAGAGAAGCTGTCTGAGGTATCTGAGATCTTCGAGCTGTTTCTTATCGTATCTGACGAATTATGCTGTATTAATTGTGATTGTTACAGCTGGAATTTTTACGAATAAAAGTCTTGTGTTCATTAACAGGTTGTTTTATTCAACTCACAATCAACACGAACCCTGAAGCGCGGTACAATATGAACAATGACCATATATGTATTCTCTGCTATTCAGTTTAGCATCTCATATTGTTTCTATTCACACTTAGAGTGTAAATATTTTTAGTAATTTGGAATCTGCTTTAGACAATGCATCACCGTCGAGTTAGACCTGTGTCCAAAAAGCAATCACAATTGGAATAAGCAAATCAAACCTTCCTATTAGGTAATGCTAAAATTGAAAAATTTTTCTCAATAAATGTTTTGTGCATTACGAATATTCGAGGCGATATTGAAAATAATAAGATTGAAGTTATAATAATGATAAATCTAGCAAGAAATGTGGTAATATACTCATGGACAAATTTTAACAGTAAGTTTTGTTCAATCTTTCATCCAATATTCTGATTGTATTGATGTTTGATGTTATGTATGTCATTAGATATTTATAGACTATCGCATTTGTTTCTTCACTATATTTCTTCATACAATTATGATATCATGTATGATTACTGTTCATTTAGAAATAATCACTGCAAAATTAAATAACAGTCAAAAAGTATTTTGTTGAGAAACATTTGTATAGTAAGGGTGTTCATTAGAAACGAGATAGAATCTCTTGTAAACTATCTATTTTTTGCAAAATCGTTGAGTAATAGATATATCAATAAAACTGATTTAAAATTTGATATGTATGAATTATATTTTATTGTGCACTTATGACATACTTGATTTAGTTATTGATAGTAATTACAATAACTTTAGTATTACCTCATTAGCATCAAAGATAATATACCATAGTAATCAATTAACAATCTAAATTACGACTATCATCACATTAACCAAGCATAATTTATACAACATTTAGAAATCGATTATATCACAACATAGAATGTGTAAATCCACATCGTCACAAGTTTTACAAGTGTTGTAAATGTGAACAGTTAAAAAATGATCTATAATGTGAATAATCAAATTAACATTTCAGGTTGAAATTATAAAAATAAATAAAAAAAATTTGGAATATTACCATATTAGTATTTGATGTGAGATCATAAATAATATTTAGTTTATTATATCAAACTCTCTTGTATCTTAACTCTATTCCTTATAAATTACCTCTGGATAATCTTGTTTCGAATTCCTCTTTTACATTGTTTTGGTTCTTCGTAATCGAACACGAACTTTTACGATATTGTAAAAAACATTTCTTTTGTCTTCTTTGCATACTCGTACTGCAGCATTAAGCAAGCGTTTCTAAAATATTAGAGTTTCTTTGCATTTAATGTTAAAAAAATAAAGAGTACTCTTTAAAAGAAAAAGATAATATTGTTTCATCATAATATATTTAAATGCATGCGAATTACTAATTCTACCTACAAAAGTTTCTTAATAGTGTTCAACGCATCAGAATTCGTGATGATTAAGAGTCCAAAAATAAATCTCTTAAAAATCAAATACTCATTCGCATCAATCTCTACAAGATTCAGTGAATTCCAGCTGTATAAGTCGCAATTACACAGCTCCAATTCAGCTAATACAGTAGGAAATAGTTTTCAAACACAAAAATCTCTGATACCTCAGAGAGATAACAGCTTTTATACACTAAACAAATTTCAAGACTGATCATCTTCTCTAATAATATCCTCCTACCCGGGCAGCTGTATTTATACCTGATTTGACGTAAAAATCTAAGACTTTCTCCACGGTTTCTGGAAAGGTCTTAGGCTATCTCGTTTAATATTAGTTCTAGAGTTTTCTAGAAATATCTATTTTTTTCCAAATAGTCGCCAAGAGTTTTGTCAAAAGATCGCCAAGTCACGAAATCACGAAAAATAATGTTTTTACATAGAATACGCCTAAATTGTGAAATTTTAGCCTATAATCTGAGTATTTCAGATCCGTCTGAGATATTTTAAAGCAAATACAACAAATATTTACAAATTTGTAAAAATAGACTATTCACACTTTAATTTAGCTTAAATTTAAATTCTATATTAGAAAAAATTTTTAAATGTGATTTTTAGTTTGAATACAATTTTTTATTTTTTCGAAAAATTAAACTAAAATTTTGAAATTAATGATGTAACCATACGAATGTGTGTAACTACATTAGCATAACTAGATGTAACCGTAAGAACTTATATATTCGTGCAGAAATGCATGTTTTCCAATTTCTACAAAATAATATAAAGATATTGTCACACAATTTCTTATTTCATATAAAAAAACTTTTAAAAATGAAGCAATACATCAAAAATTAATGATTATGAAAATATCGGTTACCTAATGTCCCAGTTGAAATTATTTTTTAGTTTTCAAATTGGTACATTAATAAGAAGTTTTTTATTGTGCTTTAAAAATATTTAAGATTTAAGATTACCTCGACTTATCATAAAATAATAAAGTATGTTTTATTTAAAATTTGTAACTAATCTCTCATTCAAATAGCTCTAAGAAATAAAATAAAAATGTTGATAAGAAAACAACAGTAAGTAATCCATGCATTGAAATTTCATACATGAAAAATACACTGTTAATTTTATACACACCAGCACAGCATTTACTCTTCACATGTCTTATAACTTAAGACATCATATATCTTATATTCAACAAAAAGAAAAACATTTAACAAATCAGTTAATAAGTCTCCCAAATGACAATTTTTTTTTTTTAAAAAAAACAGTGTTTTTTAGAATTTCGAATCAATTTATCAACCTACTCTCCTTCAAGAATGATACATTCATTCCAAAGTTCCTCTAACTCTACGGAGACCTATATGTAAAGCAGTTTGTTTTTGCTTTCAAAATAATCCGCAGTTTCTGTAATCACTTCTTCATTTGAACCAAATTTTTTGCTTGGATCATCTTTTTCATGTTAGCTAAAAGTTAATAATCGCAAAGGACCAAATCTAGAGAGTACGATGGTTGGAGTAGCAATTCAAACCGTAATTCATCAGCAATTTAACCATAGTTTCCACGAAATTCCTTTCTATTCCTTGTCTTGAAACTTGTAAAACTGGAGTCACAGAAACGATTGCAGCCTCTAAGCTAACGGTCATGAACTTTTAACACTTGTTTTGTTTGAAGGTTAGTAATACCCAGAAATCACATGGTCTGACAATAATGTTGCTATATATGTGTCATACCGAGGACTTATTGAGCGATGTGTTAAATGAGTATAGCTGAAAAAATAAAAAGTTTCATATTTTTTTAATATAGTTCATGGTTTTACTAGGTCCAAGCCCGTCAGATAGTTACTTCTTCTGGCAAAAGTCTATTTAACTTTCGGAAAAAATTGCGATTTAAAAAAAAAAAAAAAAAAAAAAAAAAAAAAAAAAACACACACACACACACACAAAATATGTATTTAGTTTTAGCATTATTTCATGAGTCAAAACTCTGTTTTGATTCATGAAATAATGTCTCATACATAGATCAGCTAAGTACACTTTGGATGAGGTGTGGACCACTTGAAAATGTCTCTAGTCCAGAAGTTATTAAGTATTGAAGTCGGAAATATTTCCATTCACATTGCTAATCGCCCATGTATTTGCAATTTTTGAAACCTTGAAACAGAACCTTAAAAAGAAAATGCGTTCGTTTCAAGGTTCAATATTAATCCAAGAAAAAGTAAATGTGAATTATATTTTTGTTAAAAATTATATATTGAGGGAATGTAAAAAAAGAAGTATATCCGATGCCATATATATATGTTTTTTACATTTATATAGATATATATTATAATAATAATGGAAAAGAAAATGTGGAATGTTACACTCGAATCAACATTATAACATAAGTCCAGTTCTCATGTTATGTCTAAGTTTATTTTACCTTTCTCGATATATATTGCTGTTACAATTGTTATTGATTTCTTCTTAGAATGAAAAATATCGCTCTCCTGTCTGAAAAAGTAATATCTTATTTTAGATTAACTGTCATTGCTTCTCTTAAGCCAGACGACTCTATATTCTTTTTCTTTCAATCTATTTGTCTGAAACTTCCTTTTTAGAGAAACTTAATTTTGACTTTCTATAGCTAAATTTTCTTATATTAACGCCCATAAGAGGATTAAGAACTTATTAATGTTAAAATGGAATATTATAAGGGAACTACAATACATAGTTTGTCAGAATTATAGCGTTTTATGTTTTTTAAGTTATATATTTTGTATTTTTTTTAAAGTAAGTGTGAAGAATGATCAGATAGGTTTTTTTAGACCTCAAAATTACAAATACATGAACATTTCTGAATATTTTCAATTATCTAAAAAATTATATCAATGCTCACCGTAGATTATTGATTGGAGCACTCTTTTCTCTGTAGAAAGATAGAAATTCTACTTGCATATCTATTAGAGTGAGTGTTTGGGAGTTTTCCATATTTACACCCTTAAATATTACCCATTATCTATGAAAGATACTTCTGGGAAACATAACCCAGTGGTTATTTGTGCAAATGCTTCCCAATGAACTTTGGCTATAAGTTAATCTATAACCAGTATCGTTACTCTTACCAGTAAGTTCTCTCTATAACCAGTATCGTTACTAAAACTGATAATAAATCAATATTGAATAAATCCACGTTACAAATCCACATAATCCACTTTTTTTAGACAATGCAAATGCTTCCCCTTGTACATGGTGAAAGGAAAAGGCCCTAAAAATTTAGAGCAAACTCTGACAGATTGCTGAAAGCAAAAGTGTTGTGTCACTTGTCCCCATTATAAGTCACTTGTCCCCATTATAAGTTATTGATTGTAAAATTCAAAAGAGCAAACTTGAAGGTTCCAGTGTGTTTACTAGACTAGAACACGTAAGTCGTAATCGCAATGTCTTCTAAGTGAAATAATATTAGTTTGGGGAAAAAGTTATCCATTATTTTTTCAGTAGACGTCTGTAGTGATCGCTATCTCGTGAGGTATCTATCAAACAATTTCAAATTTATGCTCGTTGGAAAGGTGACATTTGGCACTAAAATATTCTCTTGCGGTTTTTTATTTGATTAATTCAGTTATGAGTACAAGGTTTTAAAAATAGAAGACAACAAACAGAAAATTCGATATATTTTAGTTTTTCTTTTATAATGGCGAAAATGCTAACCAGGTGGCGAAAATTGTGAAAGGTGTTTATCGTCCTATATATGACTGTAACAACCAGTTACGTAGAATTTTTGTTTCGTCGATTCCATGTGGGTATTTGGATGCTAAAGATGCACCTCACATGGATACAACATCGTCGAGAATGTCTATAAAATATCAAAAATAATCAAACTTGACAGCATGTCAGCAGTCGTAGCTTCGCACAAGACCTAAAAATCTACACGAAAACTGTTTTAAACCTTTTTACAAAGCGAATCTCTGAAAGAAGTTACAAAAAGTTCACGTAAAAATAATGGATTTTTTTTCCCAACATAATATCTCTGGGATGATAGACTAAGTCTGACGTCTTTCGTTTGGCTTTTACTTTTAAGTAATGAAGATCCATTGAAAGCTCGTCAGACTCTATACACAGAATATGATATTGTCAGACTCCATAAATGTAAATGACCCAGATAATACATTGGGCTTAGTAGCGTTTGTAACAAAATGGTATTATAAAGTAAAAATGTTTAACTTCTGTGCAATTGGGTTAGAAGTCAAAAACAGACCTCACTGATATGCCACTAGGATCTTAGTCTGAGATTGTCATTTATAAAACAAAATATGAAGTCAATTTTAACCGGAAAAGGCTACATACAGGAAATACTAGTGACTAATGTTTGTTAATTGTTGTGAAGTATTGTTGAGAGTGCCAGGTCAGGAGTCGTACTTGTCACTTGATTGTTACTGAAGATTACGAAGTGGTTGGCTATATTTAATGACTTCCAATAGTATGTTAAGACAGCTGGAAACGTATCGCAATATAATCTAAATGAGATTTTGAGAAAGAGTTGTATTTTATTTTAAATTTATAAAATTTCTGAAAGAAACAGACTTATTTTAAGCTTTTGAAAGATTATAAATTACTGAATATTTCATTTTTGGTAGGTTTTTACTTAAATAACTCGTATATTAAGTTTTTATTTAAATATACCTTATTACAAATTATATATAATTTAGCATTCCTGAAGTAAAATGTAGTTTTAAGTGCTCCCTTCATTTATTTATTTGCGCCAATAATGATTACGACGATAAACATCTATAAAAGCACCAAAAATGCAATTAAAAGCATAATTTATGAGTATTGAACACATCATGCTACAAAAATCAGTACTTGTTTATTCTTAATGTTCTTATCATTAGAACGGTGTCAAAATTATTATTTAGTTGGTGAAAATGTGCTTTAGGTCCCCTACTTGGCACGTTTTCAAAATCGCCGATGTCATGGCAAAAATTCTACCGCTATTTCAAAGTGAAATTTAATTAGCGATCAATGAAAAGGCTAAAACAAAAGAGTAATTAATGAGTATGCGCGAAAAAGCGCATCAAATTCTCGAGTTGGCGAAATAGGGGATCTAAAGCGCAAATTAACCATTTAGTTAATTTATATTTAGTATAGGGGGTGTTAACAGTTCGTATACAAAGAATGGTTATAATTTCATTACCTTTATTAGAACATTATTCAAACATTAAAAATAAAATGAAAGTAAAAAATTAAATGATGTTAGTTCTACAGATTGCATCTATTATTTGATTTGGCAATCATTTTTTTTCGCAATTCATTGCAAAGTTCCTAGAAAAGATCAAACTAATAATTTTAAAGACAAAAGAATAATTGGTAGTTGTTTATTCTCAGTGTTTCCATTGACAATATCAATCCGAAGTTCAATGTTCAAAACCTAAGTTAAAGCGAAAATGGTTTAAAAAAGTTAGATAAAAGAAATTAATTCTTCTATCTTCCTTTTTATACTTCGGCGACAGTTCGCCTTTTTTTGAAGTTATAAAAGGGTTTCTAAAAACCGATTATAAAAAATTGTCTTAACATATCCGAAATTGTATGAGTAATAAATCTTTTTGTCACTACAAGAAGGAAATATTTTGGAAAGAAAAAAAACGCATGAGAAAGAGTAAAAAATATCACTAATGTTATGATTAAAAGAACTGGTCTATATGAAAGCTTTAATATCAAATATTTTCACAATAACTATTAGATTAATTATAAATTTAGATTAATAAATGTTGCGATATTTTCTATTGCTAATATTTTTATACATTAATCGTTAAAAAAAAAAATTGTAGCTAACAATCGTAAATATACTTGTTTTAGTGATTTTGATATATAGATATAGAAATGAATCAATGATTTTTTTTAGATATTTTCTTGTTAATTCAATTTATTTCCTTAAGCGCATAAATTAAAAATAGTTATTATTCTTATTTTTTGTTATAAATTTTTTACATAAGTTTTCATGAGTCTAAAAAAGAAACAAAAATATTTGGTGAAATATATTTGTGTGGGTTTCAGGGAATTGATTAATAACCCGCATCCGATTAACTTAGGAAAGATGTTGTGACCCTCTGTCCAGTTGAACGAAAATTATTTTGTTTGAGTCGCCATAGCAACCATAAGGAACACAAAACCCGGAGAGATTTGTGCGAGTCTGTTGACTTAAACTATCGAAAAACCTGGCTTGACGCAAGCTTAACGGGAAGTGATGTGTGTGAAAAATACGGGTTATTATTTAAAATAGAACAAGTATAAGATCATTTTCCACGATTCTTTATTATTTGTAAAAGTAATGTAACATTGAGGCAAAGGAGATAAACGAATTCTAAAAAAATGTAACTGTTCTTTCCTTCCGACTTATGCAGTTAAAAGAAAAATCAGTATTTATAAAATCAGGTAACTATTTTTATTTTATTTAAATTTTCAGTAATAGAATATTGATATATAAACTATTATGAAAATGTTATTATTATGCAATAACAGTTGAAATTTAGAGAAGATATTCGAAGCCTGCGAATCCAGAAAAGATTCGAGATTCATAAACAGAATTTTAATGTTCTTCCTACTATTCCAAATGAAACTAAAAAATCTTTAAATGTGAAAAATTGTAATATTGTTTTGTATTCCACAAAATTTTCATTACAAACACTGCTGCAAAATTTGAAATCGATCCAGAATATATTGTTGGGAAATTCAATATTCAATCTCAACTTAATGATGATGCAAAAAATGTTAATTAGCTGCGTAAATAAATATTTGTATTTAATTATAGATGGATAAAAAGTATAATTTCAATACCTACAGAGATCTTTAACTGTTCTGTAATCAATTTCTGTTAAAAATATTTTGCTTATAAATTTGCTGAAACAACTGTAATCATTTTCTATGTATTTTTTTTTTTTTAATTTTTGAAACAAATCTTAGAATGGTGTTCTGTC
>JAPDSC010141302.1:0-21829 GCA_026290005.1 Latrodectus geometricus
GTTAACTTAAATGATCTTCAGGAATTACTCATTCATAAATTTTGACAAAGAAACTTACTGCTGCCTTTAGGATTTTTAAGAGATTAAGAACATAATGAATAAGATTAGAAAAGAATTGTCATATTTTGAACAAAAATGAAAAAGTGTGCTTCTGTGATTCACTTGCAAAGCAAGCTGAAGAAAGGCTATCAATATTGAGGTATTCTTGGAAAAAAATTGTTAAATACTTTTTTACATGCAGTTTCAAAACCAAAAAATAAATAAATAAATAAATAAAAAATAAAATAAAAAAATAAACGATGCCTAATATTTTAAGTATAAATTAATGTAATTAGCATGCAGGGAATATTAAATAATTTTTCTAATGTTTTTATATAGGGAAACCAATTTGATTTAATTAATTAATTTTAAGAGTTAACACTTGTCTTTCTGTTTTAAAAAAAATTTACTGTTCCCTATTCATAAAAATAAAATGTCTATTGTATCAGTAAAATTTTTCTGGGTAGGAGAATGAGTATGATCAAACTAACAGAAACTATTAAAGTGAAAGAAGAGCTTTTCATTTCTTTGATCTACTTGTCAGTGATTATGATATTTGTTATGCTGGGATAAACTTCAAAAATAAATAATTTTAATAATAAACATACCTCAAATTAAAACTTCTATGAAATTTTACTTAATTTATTGCTTGTTATAGAAAGTTAATAAGTTATTTAATTAAATGATTTTTTGATTAATTATTGTACTGCGCTGTTTGTGAAAACCAAAAGTACTCAGTAAAATCTTTAATTATTTATTTTGTAGCTATGATATACAATATAAAATTACTTATTGAGTAGTTTATTATATTGGCATTCATATTAATTTAGTTATTCTAATAAAAAATTCTCTAATTGTATGTTTATAATTTTTTAATACCAATAATTATATGCTGCATAAATTTTAGAATATAGATATGATATTTCCAAGTTATGTATTCTTGTAAATTTGATTTGACCTTTAAAGGAATGAAATTTTAGATTTTGTATATTAAAATATTATTACATGTAATTTACCATTTCTATACTTATTAAATTCTGTGTTTTATATATTTTCAATATTATATATTTTTAAGTTTACTTTCTAAACTTTTCTACTATTTTTGTTGTAAATTAAAATGTTTAATAAATCTCCGCATTTTAATAAATATTTGGCTAAATTTATTTTTGAATAATTTAATATTAGATTAAATTTTATTAAAACAATTTTACAAACCTTAATTTTTAAAATCCAAGTTAAATTTAGTTAAAAGTATTCATATTCAGTTAAATTTTTATACATTATGTTGGATAATTTTTTTTATTTTGTCATTTAATTGTTAAAATGACTACTTTAAATAAGTCTGAGTAATTTATGTTTATTAAGTATTGATAGAATTTAATAATTTTATTTTGCAAATTTTATGAATGTATATAATTGTCATGATATAGAAACTTCTGACTTTTTTCCATGTATATAGTTTATCAATAATAAATTAAAAAATTATAGAACAGAAAGAAAAATGAAAACTTATGATTGAAAAATGGAAGCTTTAAAATGAACAGAAGCTCTTATATCATTTATAGAACAAAAGATTTTGTGTGGTAGTTTTAATGTTAATTTAATTTAGATTTGTTCAAAAAGAATTTATTATAATTTTTAAAAGTTAAATAAATTTGTATTAAAAATTAGTGTTGCAAATTTTTAATACTAAAATAAAGTGTTTATTATGAATAAGCTAATTTGAAATTGTTGAAAGTTTTTGCTAGCTTCAAAGAGTAATTTCATTACTCATCACTAAAATTAAATTTAATTTAATCAAATCATAGCCAATTAACTTGATTTTTAATAAATATTTTTTATTAATAATCTACTTTTTTTAAAAAATAAAAACAGTAAAAAAATGATAAATTTCTTAAAAATTATTATTGAATAATAAGAGTAAAGGTATGTTTTCTATTCAAAATTAAATGATAAAAATATTTATTCATTAATTTTTATTCAATTGTTAAAATACTGAGCTTTTTTTCCTTACTATCATAAAAAAATATGTAAATTCGACAGTTATTTCAGCTTTATGATAAAGGAATTCTACTCCTTAACATGATTGCTAAATGTGTTAAATCACCTATTGAATATTTGCCTACCTTATCAAAGCAAATTGTAGTGGATTAGTTACATCAAAGCAATGTTTCATACTTATATGAAAACCAAAATTCTGTGCAAATGCCAATATTTTCCTCATTATTCTGTTATTATTTACTCAACCAACTTATGAAATAGTTGGCTGTATTTTGTTAAAAACTCTATAATATTTAAAAATGATTTTGAAAAATCATTATGTTGTACTATTTTATGTGTATATTCTACATAGAAGAACAACTGGATTAAGGGCATCAATGTAATTAAATGCATGTAAAGTTAAGGGTTCTCATATTAGGTGATTCATCTCGTTATGGAATTTACAAACATTAGAAACTGTAAATCGTTATACATATCCATATATTCTGAATAACCACCTGCAATTCAAGAAAGTTTGATGAAAGTATTCAACCTCAAACACTTATCTCATTTGTGCCCCAGGGATTCTTGAATGAATTAAGAGCAGGTTACTTTGATGAAAGGAATGTTCATCCATCCATTAAAGTATAACTTAAGAGTATTACACAGTGGATTGTTTCTTTCAAAGCTAATTTCTGTTGTGAATTAATAAAAATGAATATGTGGAAGGAGATGACTTAAGGGAATCTTGGAAATGTCTATCTGGGAAAAATGATATCATACATATTTAGGGTTTCTTTCAATAAGTATTCCTCCAACAATATCATTATCACTGTCAAGGTAAGCTGTCTTTATTATCTTGATAAGTTCCCTGCAGGCAGGAATCTTCTTTATGTCTAATACTTCATGTAGTTTACTGCATACATGTATTCTGCCATTGGCATGTTCTATTATGAATCTTAAATAATCCTTCCAGACAATATTTTTCAACATTTCATTGTGCCTGTTGGTGATGTTCCTATCCCAGTGTTTCTCTGTTTTGTATAGATAACTGAGAGACTTGTAAAACAGTGTCCCTAATACCTCATTTAAAGAAAAAGATTTACTTATTGGTTTTATGTAATTTATCAGCTTACAGATTGCTATGCAACTGCATTAAATTAGATGGTAAATGCCTGTTTACATTTAACAAAAATGCTAACTAGTCACTAACAATATAAATTATCCAAATATTATTTTCAATGGCTTTTTACTTTAGCAGGAACAGGTTTGCTAGAATCTAATGTATTCACTGTGTACACCTTTAATAAAATTGTGCATGAAAATCTAAGTCTGCACTACTTCTGAATTAAAGTAATCCTTTGATTGGCCTCTGATGATTATGATCAAATGTGCATTTATTGATGCTTTTATTCATTTTGGTTTTGAACATTACTCACCATAAGAAGTACTCCTTGTCTTATCAAACTGTTGATAATATTTCAATTGTTTTTAGGCTTGTGCACAGCTCAAAATTTGCATAATGTCAGTTATCTAGTTTCTAATTCGATTGCTCATCAATTTATGTTGCAATTAAGAGAAAAGTTAAAAAAGAACACTGTAAAAAAATCTATTTTAAAATAAAATAAAATTGTGAATATTAAAAAGTTTGCATCCAATCTTTTATTATTACTGTCCATTATTTATATATTGTTTGTTTTGAAAGAGGCTTTTTCACTATACTAACTAAGAAAAATAAAGAGATGTTATTTTGTTTATTTCTTGAATAAAAATTTATTTAAGATGAATGATTAGCTATTAGCATGGAATATTTTTCTCTTAAAATAGTTACAACAATTTATAGAGTTACATTTTAGAAAAATATTTGTTAAGTGGTTGAACATGACATAAGATAAGCGGCTCATTTATAATGTAAAATGTTTAAAACATTTTCAACAAAAGTTTTTTGTTTTTTTTTTTCTCAGATGTTAAAAAAGTTGTTGATTTATGTGCTGCTCCTGGGAGTTGGAGCCAAGTGTTATCAAGAAAGTTAAGGTAATATCTTTGTGTATTATTATATTTGATACTTTTCAACATTTATTGGAATTTTCTCATTTAACATTCTGTATTTTCTTTAATTTAAAAAAAGTTCTTTTTAATTTATTTTATTTTATTTTTTTTTTATTTATTTTTTTTTTAAAGAAATTCTGTAATATTTTCCAATGTGTACTTTACAATTTCTAAAATATTTTCCATTCTTTTTCTAAAATAATTTATAAAAGAGGAAATGATAACAAAAAATTTGTTCAGGAGGTTAATAGATTTGTAAATAAATTAATATTTAAGTCATTTTGACAAAGAAAAGCATTTAATGCATAAAATTTTTTTATATTTTGCTGCAAGATAGAAAATGATAACGTGGAAATTTGTACAACAGCTTAATATAGGGTGATTTATAAATTAGAATATCTTTGATAAAAATAGGGTGCATCGATGAAATATTTTATTGCTTGAACTTTATTGAACTTTTCATTGTTATCTAATGAAAAATATTACTACCTTGGGCAAGTAGTACTGTGAGTTCCTCATATTGTTTATGATCAGTCATTGTACCATTAATTTCTATTTCCTCAAAAGTGCTGATTTTAACTTTTATGGATCCTGGGAAGAGTTGTTGACATGCAAGGGCTCTTGTAGAATCCCACATGTGCTTTATGGAATTGAGATCTTAAGACCTCATTGAGCACACCTTGGTGAATATCTCCTTTTTTACATACTCATAGATCCATGTAATTGGATGTTATTCTCCTCAAATAGAAATTGGTCTTCCTCAGCTTTTCCATAAAAATTGCCCTATAGATTCTGGAATTTCATCCTAAAGTGTTCATTGTCATATACAATAACAAAACTTATAAAATGATATATACATCTAATCTGATCCCTCCCATTACTCGAATGCCAGTGCTTCCAAAATGATAAATTTTTCATGTTTGCAAAATGATAGCATTCTCCAAGTTCTATTATCTTCAGACAAAAACTCATTAATACTCACTTTGTTTTTGAATCTTGACTCATCATTGAAGAGAAATAGTAGAAATCTTGATTTGAGAGAGGTATTCACAATTCCAAGTTAAAATTTCCTGTGATACTATATGAGGAGAGCAACCACCACTAATCCCCAAGCATAAATATTCTCAGATAATCATCTATATAAGGTTTGTCCGGAAGATGTTATTCCAGACATAGCAGCTGTCTCAAGACTTCATCAGTATATTGCTGATGCCATATAAAGCTATTCTGAGAGTGTAACTATTAAGTGATCTTGTCAAGTTTTTTTAATGATATCTAAATATTTTGTCGTAACCTGAAGATCACTACGTAACAATTGTAGTCTACAAGTAGTAGTTCGGAATCCATTTTAAATTGTTGATTCTGATTTAATTAATCGTTCTATGTAAACAATGTCTTGTGCAATGAATAAACCAAACCATATGATAATTTTAACTCAATTTTTGAAGCTATGATTGTTTTATTTAAAAACACAAATTTCCACACAAAATAATTATATTTTTCAACTACAAATTTCTTTTTCAACAATTCTTTTTACATTTAATAAATACTAGATTTATAAACGGATTATCAACATTTTTCTATTTATAGCAAAAATTATGTCTGTTATTTAAATTGTGGGTGATATTCTATTAAGAAGTACTGTTTATTCCTAGAGTGACAAAAATAATATACTTTTTGAGAAAAATATTAAATTTTTATAATTACATGTTGAAAAATTCACTGCTATCATATTTTATTCTTTATCTATTTCTATATAAATCTAATTTTAAAGGCAAATAAAAATTTTTTTCTAAAAAGGAATTTTACATTTTAAGAAAGGTTTCAGCTATATCCTTTCTTACATAATGTAATTAATTATTATTATGTGAAAATATTAATAAATGGAGTTAGACATTTCTTCCAAGTAATATGTTTTCTCAAATTTTAGTAAAAACTCACCAATTGATAAATAGTTTTTTTTAAATTCTTTCATTTTATCATACTAGTTGGAATAATATAAATTTAGGCTATAAATTTGAAAATAGAGAAAGTAGAAATTTAAATGTTATATGACTTTGAATATTACAGCATTCTTTGTTGCTTAATACTGTATATCATTGGCTGATTCTAATTATTTTCCATGGAGGAAAAAATTTAATGGTAAAAAATACAAAAAATATGATAGTTAAAAACTTTTAAGCATGAATAATCTATTGTATGCTTTTTATTTTTAATAATAGTTTTACTTGTAATTTATATATTAATATCCTACAACAAAATTTCACAAAGTAAAGAATGTAAATAAAAAATATTTTGGAAGATTTGGAGTGAAGACTCAAAAATGAAGTTTTTATGGTATTATTTCCTTATTATGCTTTATTAATTCCTCTGTTTGAATTAATATCAAGTCATTTAGTTAACAAAGATCTTTATGTTTATTTTAACTTTCACTTTTTTCATTAAAAATCTCTTTTAATTAATTAAAGTAATTTTGTTCATTTAAAGTTATGCTCTCTGATCACTAGTGAGCACTCATTTTTGTCTCATCCAATAAATAAAAAATTATAAGGCACACAGTCTCTAAAGTTTTTATCTCCCACAAATTACTTTTTAAAAATGAGCCATCATTTATTGGCCTAAATATCATGAAAATGAATATATGTATATGTATGCATATGAATTTCATTTTCTTGTTTCAAATGAAATTGTGAGATTAATTATTTATCATTGTTAGTTAGAAATGTTTCTAATGATAGAACTTTGTTAAAATTATATTTTTAATTTATGCTCTAATTATTGATGACTAATAGAATCTGATTAATCAAGACATGAGTTTAAACATCCAGATATTGAATGATTCTTTTAATTATTTATAAAAGGATTTTCAACCAATAAAGTGTTTTTGATTGAAATGAAATTTTATCCTAAACTATTTTATAATTCGAAAACCATTATATTGTGTATTAAATCTGATAATTCTGAAGTATCTGTAATAAAATAAATCTGAAGTAATTTTTTAATACAAAAAGTCCATTTCATCAGTCTTACAATTGAAATGTGTTTTACAGAATATTTTAAAGTTAACTCTATTTAATCTGAACAGAAATCTAATATTTTAATGAAATAAATGATCTAAAAAAGTATATAAATAAAGTGCAAGTGATATAGTTGTAAACCTTACTTGTGTAAAATAATCATTTCAAAAATTTGTTTGATTGCTGTAATAATATATGATTACTCAACAATATAGATATCATTCTGATTTTAAAATTTGTGTACACATTAAAATGATAAGTATAATTACCATTTATAATTATTAACTAAAAAAAATTGTATACAGAAAATTAAAATTGTGACTTATTTTTAAATTATAATGGTGGACAATAATTTTTATCTTCATCTAATTTTATTTTGTTGTTATTTTATATATTGATATGAAGAAGCTTTGAATTGTTAATTATTTAGTGTAAAGAAGTATAATAGCTTCATTATGAAGGTGAAATACATTTAAAACTAGTGATTATAAAATGGATATGAAACAGCAAGCATGTACCCCTGTCAGTTGACTTCATGAGCCAGAAAACAATGTTTCTTGAAATTTAGGACTGGATATTACAACTGCTCATTATCCATCATAAAATTCTTATAACAGTTATTTCTTGGCTAATATATTGATCCAAATATCAATACTGTAATTTTCACACATTACTTAAATTTTTATTTTAATTTTTTACTAATATAAAAAGCAATTGCAAACATCTTTACCATAAAATTTTCAAAATCTTAAAATGTGGATATAAAGTTAAAAAGTTCAGTGCAGGAGAAAATATAATAATAATAAAGATTGAAAAAATGACAAATATTTTGAATCTAGTATCATAATTGTCCATATGAATTTTTATTTTGGGAAGGGAGCATTAATTATAAATGACACTTGCTAAATTTTGGTTTTCTTTTATATCATTTCCTTTTATTATAATTTTTTCTCTAGATTTTACATATCTATTAGTATATATGCCTAGGTTTAAATTCATTTATATCAAATTTGTTACTTTCATTTCTTCCCATATAAGGGTTGATGATGTTTTAACAATGCATTTATATACATTGGATTCTTCATTATTGAGTAAAAGACAAAAGTAGGCTTTAATAGTATTTGAACAGAGAAAAAATTAGTTTCTTTACAAAGGACGATTATGAATAAGATAAAAAAATTTTTTTTATTGCCATTTAGTTTAAAGAAATACTTTTATAAAATATACTTTTATGTTATCAAAATAATTCTATACTTATGTGTGTGTGTGTTTATAAAATCTTGGAAATTCATATTTTAAAGTCATTTGATCAATATGTATTCAAATCTTTTAAAACTTTTAACTTAGAAAAGCTTCAAAATTTGAAAGTTTAAATCTTAATTTTTTTTTCTTTTTAGAATATTTATTCAATTTTACTTATTCAATTCTAATATTCAATTTTACTGAAGTTCAGTAAATTTTATTAATATTTATTTGTTTACTCAAATTTCATTTAATTTAAAAACTGCTATATATATTCCTTTAGATAGAGAAATTTATATTTAACTCAAAATGCTAATTTGGTTTTGTATTTTTCCTAATATTATCATATGAGGAGCTAAATTTAACATCTTAAAAATAATTACTTATATTATATTTAGCTATTTTTTTCTCTCTTTTTAAGTACTAATCTTTGTAATCCATGTGACAAGATATTTAATTTATATAGAAGCTTCTTTGGTAAATACCAATAAAAGTTCACTGTTGTACTGTAGTATAATACTTTTTTTATATAAGTATTAACATTTTAAAAAACATAACCAAGAGATAAATTAATAATTTTTCAATCATGAAATCAGTTTGTTTTGATGGAAATCAAATTATGTATATAAATCTGCAATCATATCTGAAATTAGTCTCTAAATACTTTTAAAATTATATTAATAATTTCGAAACTATTTTCTCTGTTTAATGAACTAATAAAGATTGATTCACTTAAATTCAAATTATCATACATCTTAATATATTTTTATTGTATTAATTGCAATATAATTTACAAGTAGGTATTTCTTCCTAAAATACACAAATTTATTTTTATTATGATAAAGAGAATCTTTATTATAATAAAAATAGACTCTTTTTAAAATTAAGTTGATTTATATTAAGCTTAAAATTATCTTATGTTTAATTTTTTTATTTAATTCAAATAATGTCATTTAAAGTTGCTCATAATTGGTATGTTAAAATAACATTTGGTAGATAAGATAAATTTTGAGTTGTAACATTAAAGAATTGTAAAAAAGTGAATACATTTAAATACAAATCAAATAATATGAATGCATAAAATTCAAACATTAAAACAATGTTTTAATTTTATTCATACATTTTGTAAAATAAAAAAAATTTAATTTCTATAAAATTATGTTAAGAGTAAGAATTAAACGAAAATTTTGAAGCCATTTTAATTATTTCTTAAATGAAGATTTATAGAATTGAAAATTTTCATTGTATAATTTAAAAATTACATGACAATATTTGCTAATTATTACAGGGAAGAATATATATATATTCATTCTCAAAATATTCCTAAAATTTCATCTTAAAATCTTTTAAAGTTGAATTTTATAGTGAATCGGATTATCAGGAAAATTAAGTTAAAATATGTTGTTATGAAGATGTCATTTTTCCATTATAAGAAAAAATATTGAAAATTGAATTTGTTAAAATATTATCTATTGGTTATATTCTTAATTGGTATCATATTTATAAAAAGTATTAAATTATAAATTACTGTATCTAATCAAAATTCACTTATCCTTATTTATTCATTAAAACATCAAATTTAACAATTTCTAAAGCAGTCCTTATTATTCAGTAAATATAGTTTGCTGAATAAAAGAAAAAAAAATATTTTTTCAATAAAATTTCAAAAATATCTTTAAATTAAAAATCTTTTTTTTAATATTTAATTAAAATTCATATTGGATTTTTCTTGTAAAATTTCAAACTTTAATCAGTAATAGTAATTAGTTTATTATCTTTTAAGAGAAGTTAATGTCACATTTATATAAATTGCAAGCTAATCTAATGAATTAATTCCAAATATTGAAATCAACGACAGGTTATAAATTAATAATTTTATTAGATAATTTTTTGAATTTTTAAATATATAATTTGAAAATAATAGTTATGTAAACTAATAATTTTCAAATAAAACAACTGAGATTTTTAAATTTAATTAATTTAAATTTTTATACAAGATGCACATTGAAAATATTTATTCCTAAATATTTATACATGTGTATGTATTTTGTTATTTTTTCATTTAGGGGTAATGCAGAAAATGCTGATGACATTAAAATTGTTGCTGTTGATTTACAAGCTATGGCTCCATTACCAGGTGTAATTCAAATTCAGGGGGACATTACTAAGGTGATTATAAAATTAATTTATTTCAATTTTTAAATAGCAATTTATTTAATTTTATTTTTTATATTTATTTTCATTTATTTATCATATTTTTAAAAATATATAATGATGTGCAGTTTTATATTTTAAATTTAAAAAAAGTGCAAAAATTCAGTTTGATTCTGATTTTGATTTGGAATTATACTTCTATATCACACAGAAAAATTAAAAAATAGTAATGTATTTTGTCACTATATTTAGAATATTTCTTTGGAAACATTTCTCTGAATTCATATGAAATATGTGTTTTTCTCTTAAATATTTATTTATTTAAACTTTGAAATTAGACCTGTGTCTTCAAGGAAAAAAGTCTTTGTAATATGAATTTAAATACATATTGAATATATATATATAAGCACATTTGCATAGAAAAACATCTGCCTCATTCATATATGTGAAATTAATGAGAAAGGGCTGAAAAATATTGCTTATTTTTCCAAATGTTAAAAAATGTAAAAGTTTAAATTTTACTAATTTATTTACATTTTAAAATTCAAAACAATTTTCTGGAAAAATTTCAAATATTTTTCATTACAAAAAGAGGTATTTGTGAATATAGTACAGGAGTAGAACAATTGACTTTCTAAACAATGATTTATTAAGATTATAATTAATTCTGTTACACAATTTGCCAAATTGTGCTGAGAAGACCTTTCTTTCAGGGTTCAATCTTACATTCAAATTGTAATTTTAAGAATTTTAAGAAATGCATTTCCTTTAAAAAATCTAATATACTATTGTTTAGTTTCAACTCATTATTCATGTTTTCTTTAACTTTATGCTTTAATACATTACAAATTTATCAACTTCTAAACATTGCATATATACTTAAGTTTGTTATATATTAAACAGTATTATTTATTTTTACAGCAAATTTAATATAATTCTTTTGTGCAAATTTTAGAATTTCAAAAATAGACATAACTATCTTTAAGATCTTCACTGTTTTTTTAACTTTTACATTTTTAACTCTCCTGACTGCCCCCTGTGTTCCACAGGAGAGGCTATGAATTTTATACATTTGACCATTTCAGAGCAATATCAACTCTATTCGACTTTACAACTATCATATGAAGGCTATTTTGCACTGAGTTGCTGGAGAGAAAATGCCCAATGTGGTCCTGATGTAGGAAAAAATATATTAATAATAATTCTTTATTATTCTTATATAGTGTGGAAGGGCAGACATGTTATACAACTTTAGAATTGCTATGTTATTTGTTAACAATTTAAAAGATTTATGTTAAATAAGTATATTTTAAATAGCAAAGACTTGTTTGTTGCAAAATTTTGAATTTATTTCTAGACATGTAACAATTTATCTCTATTTATTTCCATTTATCAATCTAAAACATAAATATTTATATAGTTGTTGCTTCAAATATTAAAAAGAATAGTTTAATCTTCTAATATTTCATTGCAATCCCATTTTAATCTTTATTTTTGATAAACATATAATTTATATATAATGATAATTTTGATTTTAAACATCTTATTTGTTATAAGCACTTGCATACTTTCCTCTATTTAGTCCTGAATTGGTTTCTACCAACAAAGTGGAAACATTCGGGTAGGAGACCCTGTAATTTAGAAGCAGGGACCAAACATAGGATCCCTTAATACTTGACTTCCATGCTCAGAGGTATCAATGGAGGACGTTGCAACAACAATTTATTTAATGTGGCCAAACCACCTTTAATGAACATGACAAATCTTCAATTAAGTTGGGATTCAAACTCCTAATTTCTTAATGATGAAAACTGTATGCTGACCAACCAGGCCACTACTACCTCGAACCTTATATATTGTAAAACTCATTAACTCAAAGTGTTATATTTTTAAGTCTTATGAAACATTTTTAAATATCTTATAAACAATTACTTTTTGGGGTTTCTTATGCAATGTACCCTTTTAGAGAAATAATGGTTATATTATAGATAAAACATTACTTATATTTAAACAAATATAGGATTTAGTTTTATCGCTCATCTAGATCATTATATTTCACAATCTTAAACAGGAACTAATTAAAATTGGTTTTAAATTGATTCTTCATATTTTATTTAGGCATTGTGAGAGGTTTAAAATCTTGACTTCCGAATAAATTTTAAGGCATGATCTACTTTTTAATGTTTCTTCCTTTATTCCGAATTCTTAAAATGTTAACTAAAAAATTTTACATGTAATATTAGTTAAGCACGTTTTTTAAGTAAATTTTTAATTTAATTTAATGATCAGCTATTGTATATTTAATTAATGTTTCTTATACAGAAGTTTACTGTTGAAGTTTCCATTAACATAATGTTTACATATAATTCTACTAAAATTTGCCTATAATTGACATTTACTTTTGTGAAAAATTCTCACAAAATTAATTCTTAAACTATTCTCATTGTTTTAACATTAATGAAGGAAAATAATTTAATTATAATATGTATTATCTATTGTTGTTTTCTATCTTTAAATATATTTATTTTATTAAATAACTTTCAGTTATATTTATTCAATTTAAATTTTTATTTTATATTTATAAATTTTTGTAAAGAAGTTTGAGAGTAGAACTTTGGAGTTCAATATTAATTGTTATGTTAATGAAATTAATGTTAAAAAATACATTAATTATTCATTTTGAAGTTAGTTATAACAAGAATTATGGAGCTTAATTTGATACTATGATAGAAGATTAAAAGGGATGAAATTTTACATTTTGTAATAATGTAATTTGATTGGGGATAAACAATTTTATATTCTGAAATTTGTTTTATTCTTAATCCATAATTGGACACCATCGATAGCACTTGAATTATCGATAACACTTGAAGAATTAGAAAATTAGATAGAATATTTAATGTATCTTTTAATTATTTTACTTAAAAAAATATGTACAAATATTGTGTCAATTTTAATACTAATAAATACTAATTTTTACTACCCAAAATTACTTTTATAATTTTGCAGCAAGTTTTAATTATTGAGTTTCTCATGCTTTCCTTGTCTTACTTAAAGGTATCAACTGCAGAAGAAATAATTAGTTATTTCAAGGGAGAAAATGCTGATCTTGTAGTTTGTGATGGAGCTCCAGATGGTATTTCTTTTGAAATCTAAATAAGCTTGATTTTGCTTTGAATAATTTGCATCTTGAATAGTGTACATTGATAAAACAAATTTTTTAATTAAAGAAATATTTCGGTTAAACACTTTGATATTTTATAATTCTAAATTATTTATAAAGTTTTAAATTATCATTGTATTTCTCACCTTGTAAATCTTGTAGCTATTAACCTTAAAAGCATTAACATGGTTACTAACTTGTACAATTTATCTTTACAATGTATGGTTTTTGGTTAAATTTTATGGGCATATTTTAAAATTGTAGGTTTTATAGTATTTTAAAATTAGTTTGATAATATAAAAGTACCTTTGTAATTTCTTGAACATGAATGCTTAGCAGTCGTAAGACTTGTGCTGCATGCATGCATGTTAGGAAATTTATGTAAGAGAAGAAATTGATTTATATTATCATGTATTTACATATGTACATTTATTTTAAAAAAGCTTCATGATCTTTTCTTAAATGGACAATTTTTTTGATTTTAAAGACGCTTTCAATAATTTTTTTAACTTAGCTTGGTTTTATGTTTACTATTGAGGAATCAATTCAGGTTAATAAAAAATTATTTATAATATAGCATTTTAAAAATGTGTTCATCTAACATAATGCAACATTATAGAAACTAAGTAACATTATCCATGTATATAGCTGAATGTTAGAAAAAAATCCATCTATATCTGAGCTGTTTCAAATCTTGAAGTTTTGTTTTTAGTTAAAAATAATATGTATGATAAATACAAGTTAGAAACTTTTTTTTCATATTGAATGTTCATAAAATTAATTAGAAGTACTGATTGTTGTAGTTTAGAAATTTGATTAAAAAACAAAAATTAACTATGAAAAATTAGAATTTTATCATCATTACTTACTAAAAATAAGTTTGTTTTATTGATGAATTGTTTTAAAAATAAAAGCTTTGTAAATTTCTCAAATTTTTATAAAATCACATCTTTTATGCGATTATTTAGATTTGCATTTTTTTAGAAAAATATTTGGTTCTATTAAAACAATGATTAATTCAAAAGAAGTAAACAATATTTAAACATTGATCACTAATTAATTATAAAAATTGAAATATATACCTTGTACATGAATTTAGAGAATAATTTCACAATTCTAATATAATGCAATTTTAGAAAATATTTTGTTAGTGGCTGCCTAAAAAATGGATGTTAATATGAACTAAATATAGTTAATAAACAAATATTTTTTATTAAAACTATATAAGAGAACAATTAGAAATCATTTAAAGAATTAAGAAAAATATTCAACAATTTTTTCAAGTAACAAAATTTAATAGATTTGTTTTATTTACGAAGAAAAGTTTAAATGTATGTATAAATATATAAAATTATAAGATTTTCAAAATTTAAATGCTAGAAAATATGCATTAAAGTTCTATTGTATATTTTTTAATAAAACATAAAAAAATTTGTAATAGTAGAAAAGTTAATTTGTTTAAATTAAAATAACAGTTATCTACTCAAAACATACTGTGAGGGAGTGATAAATTTTAGAGTTTTACATTTTTTAGTGTTAGTAGTTAATCCAGTTTTGAGGCAATACTAATAATACAATACAATCTAAAAGTTACTTAATATTAAAAGTAATTAATTTAAAAAAATTTAAGACACACAATATTTATTATCTAAGAGTTACTTATTATTAAAAGTAATTAATTTTTAAAAATATTTCTTAATGCGCTTGTCCTTATCATCGATATAATAAATTATTAAATTCACCTAATAAATATATGGTTTTCTAAAATTGCATATTGAATATATATATATAACCATAATTTTTTCTTTTGCAGTTACTGGTTTACATGATCTAGATGAATATATTCAAGCCCAATTATTATTAGCAGTTAGTACACATTTATTAACAACAAATCTTATATGAAATTTTTTTCTGGTATTTTTTGTTAGAAGGGTCATTTTATAATTAAAATTTTTTTCTTTTAGGCGTTAAATATTACAACTCATTTATTAAAAGAAGGTGGAACTTTCATTGCAAAAGTATATTTATTATTTTTGTTTAAATTTCTAAAAAGTCATTTTGCCCAATATATTTCCTGAAGAGGTAATAAATGTATATATATATTCTAGATCTTCAGAGGGAAAGATGTCACTTTGTTATTTGCCCAGTTGAAAATATTTTTTAATAAGGTAACTATTGCAAAGCCTCGAAGTAGCAGAAATTCAAGCATAGGTATGATTTTAAATTTATTTATACTTTTGATTCTTAGAATCAAAAACTCTGTATGTTATAATTTTAGTGTATTTTTCTCTATATAATACACAAATTAGGTGTCAAAAGTTTCACATTTTCATTGTGTGTATTATTTGCCATCCCGGATTCTCTTTATCAGGTTATTAAACATTTTACATCAGAAAAGCTTATAATAAAGTTTTGAAAGAAATGTTGTTTATGCTTTATAAAATAAATAATACATGTCACCATGACTCAGCTGACTTATTTCAACAATAATCAGTCTTGTTCAATTATATTCAAGAATGAATTTGGTTTCTTAAAAGATATTACAGTTGATATCATTATTTCATATTTTGTCTTGACCTGAGCTGTTTAATTTTGAAAATATTTGAGTTCATATATATATGCATAAATAAAAGTATATATGTTTCACTGCAAATTTTAAACTAAAAATTACACAGAGGAGGGAAAAAAAAATGGATACAAACCATGTAAGTTGAAAAGCAGCAGGCACAGTACAAAAGAAAAATGCATACAATGTATAACTCAAAAATAATACATTTCTTTCATTTAATTATTAATGAAACAAATATATTTTACTTTTAAAAACTAAAAAAAATCAATATTTTACTATTATTTTCTTGGAATTAATGCTGTTAATTGAAATGAATGCCATTTATATTTTATAAAATTTGATGATTGAGCTGGTGCTTTCATCTCAATTTATCACACTTAGCAATAAGGTGGATACAAATAAGATCTAATTAAATGTTTATCATGATAAATGTTGTGTACAATTTAATATATTTTTAATCATTATATTTTTTATTTTATGTGACATTACATTATCAGCAGTATATATTTTTGGATATTTAGCGAAAAAAAATTGATGCAGTCTATTCAGTGCTTTTGTTTTTATACTTGAAAAAAAGATTTTACTGATAATATGCCACTGCATATTAAATACAGGAAAATATGTATATTCTTATGAAGTGCAATATATTTTTAATTTTGTGTAATCTTCATAAATTCATCTTTCCTTTTTTAATAAAAGTTTTTTAAGCCTTTTAAAAGTTTTTATTTAAATTTTAATCATTTTTGCAGGAATAATTTTGGGTTAATCTATATGATGTAGTACATGAAACACAGTAAACTAAATAAAGATTAATTTATCTCTGAATTATTTCAATTACATAAAAATTTTCAATATACTCTACAATTTAGATAAATTTTTTAAGTAAATTAGTTTGGTTTAATTTAACTTTTAAAATTGAGGATTTTTTTTTTTTTTTTTGGTTCCTATAAATAGTTATAAATGCATACTTTTTCTCAAATTATGTATCTTTTTTAGTTTGTCTGTCCAAGATGATTAAAAATACTTAACACTTATATTTCTTTATCTTTTGTCTATTTAAAATACATTCATTTCTCAACAGAAATTATTTTGCATATACTTTTCCAAATAAAATTTTAAAAATTTAATTTGCAAAAGTACATGCAAAATAATTTAAAAAAAAAAATAATAATTTTAAAAATTTTATTTGAAATTTCTTCTTTTTTGTATAAAATCAATAGATTATTACTGTTCATATATTCACTGTGAAAAAAATGTGTAATATAGCAATACATTAAAAAATAGCGTTTTAAACAGATGCTTATATTTAAAAATTTTGGTAATATTTTTGAAGTTTATGAAACTTTAATGGCTCAGATTATAAACTGAAAGCTCTATTTTATTTTATTAGTAATTTTTTTTTAACTTTTAATGAAGACTTTTTTTCAATTAAAAATAGTTGCTTTGAATTTATTTGTTACAAAAAATGAACACAAAAATTCCATGTTAAAATTTTAAGCTGGTTGAATAATATAAATTTTTTTTTTTTTTTTTTTTTGATTCTTGTTTCTATGAGTTGATTTGTTTTTATAAACTGTAATAACTGTTATTACTAATTTGTTGATATTTATATTGTATTTTGTTGCTTAAATTAATATTAGAACATTTAGTAATTCCATTATCAAATAATATTTCAAGTTAATTGATATTCAATCATGTACCTAAATTTCTTTCACCTTATGATAGATTCTTCATTGTTTATTTTACTTTTTCTTTCACTTGACAATTTTACATTTACAAAATTAGATTTTATTTTGCACTTTAAGAAACTGGAGTTTACGGTAAGAATCTGCTAATTATATAATAATTTCTTATAATGATAAAATGAGAATTTAATTTAAAATGCTTATTCCTTTAATTTTAAAATTTAATTTCTTTGAAGGAAAATTTTCTTATAACAGTCAATAAATATTTTATGGTTTTGTCTTGATTAAAAATTATTACCTATTCCACAGAGGCATTTGCTGTTTGTCAAGAGTATAACCCACCAGAAGGTTATATACCAAATATGATGAATCCTTTATTGGATTTACAATATGGTAAGTAGTTTTATGGAGTTGCTAATTTTTTTTAACATTTTGATTGTGTAGATAATAAAGAATAATTATTTTTATTTCATTTTATTTCTTAACATTATATTGGAGATTGATTATTTTTATCTGAATTTCACTCTCAGATGTTTTAGAATATAATACAATAAGCTATTTCTAGTTTAACTGTTTCACAATAATAAATTGGAATAGACTTCACCTTTAACTTTTCCACAATAGAAATCTTTTGTATGCATTTATTAGAACATAATGACTGCTTACTTTTCTTCATAAAAAATGCTATTTATTCTATAATTAAATAAAATCATTATATTGCTATTTTCCAACTCATATTTCTACCCATTGTATATTAAAACAGCAACATATTAGACTACACAAAAGCTTAAAAATATATGACCTACTGTAATATTTTTCATTTTTCTTTTTTTCCACAAATAAAATCTTTTTTTTTTTTTTTTTTTTTTTTTTTAAGTAAAGTTTTTAGATTTTATTGAAATTTTTATTTCAGTAGAATACTTTTAGAATTATAATCTCTAAGATAAATTCCTTTAATCATTTTGATAATAGATAGTTACAATTGCCACAAATTGCATACGTTTTTCTAATTTACTTAAACTAAATCGTCATTCTATTTGGAATTGTTAAATGTATTTAAAAAATATTTGATTAAAATTTTAAAGACAAAATGCAAGTTTTCTTATTTTCTATGATTTGCAGTGTAAAATTGCTGCAGTATAAATTTTTTATCAATCAAAATATCTTTCATAACATGTTTATGTTTATCTCTTTTTTTTAGAAATTTTTAAGACAAATAATGCTTTTATTTATAATTTAACTGGTATATTATGAATAAAAAACAACATTAGAAAAGTAGAATAAATTTGTTCAAAATGTATTTCATTAAAATGAAAAAAGTACTTAATATTACAATTTATTTTCTATGAATGGTTTAATAAATTAATTGTTTACATTTGTTAAACATTTAGAATATAACATTAAAAGTCCTTTCATACTTATAATTTGATAATTTTTCTCAATTATAAGGTTTTATTTAAAATCAAACTTAACTTTTTGTATTATATTAATTATAAAATATATTAATAATTTTTTAAGTTTTTTTGTATCCCAAAATTTCTTTTTATGTAATTTGTGTGTGTGTGTTAACTTAATGTTGAATATCTTTTGTAGATTATAAAACTCTCAAAAAATTAATAAATATTCATTTTTGGCATACATTCAAGAATATATTAAATATAATTCATATATTAAATAAGATTTCTAAATTATATGTATGTAAAATTATGTTTAAACTTATAATTAAAATAATAAAAGTCTTTTGTTAAATATAACCATTAAGTACAATTCTAAATTTGGGAATACTACCTCATTTTAAGCATGCACCAAAATTGATTGCTGGACTAAAAATACAAGTATTGGCATGTTCCTGAAACTTTTCCTGTACTTTGAACAATCCTATAACATCCTCTATATAACTCCTATTCAATATAAAACAAAAGACTGCTAACCACAATGAGGATCATATCTATGCTAAAGATGGACTATTTCAACTATTCTTTAAATAAAACTCTTTTTTGGAAACTCTGCCTCATTGCTTTTCCACTTAACTGCTGACTGCTTCTGAATTAGGTTATAAATTACTGATTTAAAATAACCTTATATATGTATATTATATCATTCATCTTCAGTATGATAAAATTTGTTTAATATTAGGTTCAACAACTGTTAAAAATTGTCCTTGTTTTCTGAAAAATAAGTAATTTGTTACTTATTTAGAATTATAATATAATACTCAAACTGGAGATTTTTACTTTATATATTATGATGTATAAAGTAAACTCCAGTGGTTTTACCCATAGAATATAAAAATTTGTAGTCCAGCAAAATAATTTTGTCATAAATTAAAAATTATTTCATACTTTACAATTTAATTTTTTTCCTAGTTTAATATTTATGGAAATTTTTTAAAAGAAATGAATGTTTGAAAGTTTTATATACATATTTTCTTTTCTAGATGATTTCAATCAACTTACAGGAGTGAATCGGTACATTGTTCCATTTATAGCATGTGGAGATCTCAGTGCATTTGACTCTGATAGAACTTATCCATTACAGGTAAGTAAATTTTTCTTCTCTTTAGTTAATTTTTCTTCTCTTCATTTTTCAGTTAATAAATATTAATATGAGGCTGTTAATAAAGACTGAAATGTTTTAGAAAATCTTTCAATTTAAAATTGAACTTCTACACATTCCATGTGTAACAGTTACTTTTATGGAATTCTGTTTAAATTTATAATATATTTTGATTTTTAATTATGAATAAAATTCCCAAGTCATTAAAATTTAAAAACTTAATTTTTAACTACATTGTTTATTAATGTATAATTAAAATATCATTAAATTTTTTACAAAATTAATTTTTTTCAACATATATGGTTATTATTTTCAAAAATTGTATTTTGAATAGTCATGATATTTTTTTTTATTTAATTTTCAAAATAGGGAAACCATTTTACAAACATTTGGTGTTTATCATTATTTTGGGCTCTCCATGTCTCTATTAATAGGACACTGTATTTCAGAGTGAACAGTTTTAGATCCATTCTCAACTATTGTTGAAAAATGGATGTTGCATTTCTGCCTTCTGCATGCACACCTGTTGGTATTTGGTTGCATTGGTTGGGAGTTTTTCAAGTTTCCTCCTCTTTTACATGTCACTATGACCATAATCTATGGAGAGTCGTTCAGAAGGCAATTTATGTGATTTTAAAATGCTTTTTAATAGCTTTTGGTTGTTTGTGTGTCATTATGTCACATATTATTTCTTCATTCAATTCAAAATTATTTTCATTACATTTTGTGTTTAGTTATTAATAAAATGAAAATTAAGAAGATAACTTATTTCTTAAAATTCTGTAAAGTTAATTAATAATAAATAATTTTTAGTATTTTGAGGAATTTCATGAAGTTTTAAAGTATGTACCAAGTCATTTATAATTTTGTTACATCTTTACCTGAAACAAGTTATACAAATTATCAGGGTGTGATTGAATTATTGATTGCTTAATAATATAATAATTATAAGATTGTGTTAATGTAGTTAAATAATTGCACCAATCTTCAATTACAGTGGATTTATAATTTAAAAGAAGAGATTGGGCCATTTTTATTTATAAAAAAATTCAACTAAAGTTTATGTATATTATAAATAATACAGGATAAAAATTGTAAGTTTTTTTGACAAATGCATTGCGACAGATATTTAACAATACCTCCATTTGAAATAATTGTTTCTATTATTGTTTGAAATGATGAACAGTGCTTTGAGTATCTGTATTATCAATTCCTGATTTTTAATACTTTTATTTTTTACTTATTAGCTAAAAGAGGATGATGTTTATGAATATCATCAGCCTAGGCAAACTCCTATTGATCCTCCTTATAAAGAAGCTGTTTCATTGAAACGAGAAAATAAATTGGCAAAACCACAATCTAAAATATCTTATAT
>JAPDSC010141304.1:0-10647 GCA_026290005.1 Latrodectus geometricus
GAACCTATTCAAAAACTATTCTATATTGGTATACAAAAACTAATACTTTTAACTATAAAACAATCCAATCCAAACCCTGATATAGCAGTCTTCTGAAGGCATCATTAATTTTATTCAACTACAGAGAATAAAATGGCTGGCCATATTGTTTGAATATTGTTTAAAAGTCTTTAATGCGAAACCACAAGAAAGGACAGACAAAATCTAAACGAAACATGGCCTTGAAAATATCTGATATTAAAAACAAAAAGCTGGAGAACTATAGCAACTGGAAGATTGGTCTGGAGAAAGTTTCTTGAAGAGACCAAGATCCACCCTGAGCTGTCGTGCAACTGAGGAAGGGAATTTTCTGAAGATTCTGTTACAATATAGAAAGTTCATAGAAATTATTAATTTATACCGTTTGCGTTAAATAACCTTTTTAATTTCATATATGCTTTTTATTTATAATTAGGTATTGGACTAGAATTGACAGAATATAATTCAATAAAATATTTATTCACTATACGTTTTTCACTTTCATATACAACGAAATAACTTTCCGAACAACCCAATATATATATATATATATATATATATATATATATATATATATATATATATATATATATATATAGTCTACTGTAAAGATAAAATAAAAAAAGAAACCTCCAACTCGTACGATCTACCTTTACTTGGATCCGATTCACTTAAGTTCAGCTGAATTAGATTAAGGACTATGCGAATCTAGATTAGATTAAGATCGAATTAAGGAGAATGCGAGATATTCGATATTAGCTAGAAAGAAAACGATGACGTCATTACAGAGATCGATCAGCCCTGATAATTTTTCAGTGTTCTGTTTTATTTATTATTTTTTTCTTTCTTTCTATCTAGAAATAATTTTAAGATAATCGAATAAAAAAAAATCAATTGATAAATATTATTATCATATTTTCGAATGATAATATAATCACGCTAATTATAATAATATTTCTAACATCTAAATTAATCAATATGCTGAAATAAGAAAAATACGATGATTTTTTGCAATCATATTGAAAATAATTGGTCAAAAAAGTATTTCATATATATTTTTTGGATATAATAATTTTTAAAATTAGTATCCTTGAAATCTATTTTTAAGTATGCAATATATTTATGAAAATTAAATGATAACTAATTTCAGTCACAGTGAAACGAAATAGTTTTTTTGTAATTTGTCTTCTTTTTTTTTCCCCCTACATTGTTTGCTTCGCTTTCCAAATAGTCAAGCACTTTAATTTTTAATGATATTTTTAATCTAATTTCACTTTTGAAGTTGAAATTGTCAAAAACTTATTATTTCCTGAAAATTGATGTTTTTCACGTAAATAAAAAAAAGCGTAAGTTTAAATATTGAAAAGCAAAACAATATATAGATTTATTTCAGCTCACTTCATTTGTGAAGAATAAAAAAAGAACTGAATCCTTAATAAACTTTTTTTTAAATGAAAAATTAAATAGATCTAATTGTATTGTGTAGAGGGGCAATTCCACACTTACATTCAAAAGCAAACTTTCGTTCGATACAAGAACAAATGTATTCAAATAATTTGTAAATTATTAATATACGAGGTGATTATAAATTGTGATAAATACAAAGGCTATGAGCGAGTAATTTATTGGATGCAACGTTACAAAATTTGGTAGACGTACACGATAAAATATTAGTTTGGGGAAAAAGTAATCCATTATTTTTTCGGTAGACGTCTGTAGTGATCGATATCTCGTGAGGTATCTATCAAACAATTTCAGATGTATGCTCGTTGGAAAGGTAACATTTGACACTAAAATATCCTCTTGCGTTTTTTTGTTTGATTAATTTAGTTACGAGTACAAGGTTTTAAAAATGGAAGACAACAAACAGAAAATTCGATACATTTTAGTTTTTCTCTTGTAACGGTGAAAAAGATAGCCGGGTGGCTAAAATTGTGAAAGGTGTTTATCGTCCTATATAAAACTGTAACAACCAGTTACGTACAATTTTTGTTTCGTCGATTCCGTTCGGGTATTTTTGATGTTAGAGATGCACCTCGCATGTGGATACAGCATCGTCGAAAATGTCTATAAAATATCAAAAATGATCGAAGTTAACCGCATGTCAGCAGTCGTAACGCGCAAGACCTAAAAATCTACACGAAAGCTGTTTTAAGCCTTTTTACAAAGTGAATCCAAAAGAAGTTACATAAAGTTGACGTAAAAATTATGAATTCCTTTTTCCCCAACCTAATATTAAATTTTGATTAAAAAATAGTTTTAAATATCTCCACCAGGGGATAGATACATCATATTGAAGTTTGTAACGGTTTCATATACTAATGTATATCTGCTTAGCAATTGCAGAACATTTCCTGGTAGCAATATACGGAATTAGTTTTCTTTGGAAATCGAAACCTCCTGATCTTCTATGCATGTTTTTCAAATTTCGTTACCTTTTGTCATTCGCTAGAGAACTCCTAGATCACTCTATAGAAGGCTCTGAACATCTAACACTAATCTTAACTTACCCCAATAACGAAAATATACTTAAAGGATATTTTAGAAATAATTTTTTTAAAATTATAATTTTATTAAATATATAAATTATTTATATATTTAATAAAATTATAATTAATTTAAAAACATTTTTTTTAAATTATAATTTTTTATAAATTTAAATATATTATTTAAAGCTGGAAAAGTATTTAAACTAAGATCGTAAGAAGACAACTAAGTTGAAAGTTTGAAAAAATGTTAAAAGAATTTTTTTTTTTTTTTTTTTTTTTTTGCTGAAACACTTTTCTAAAGAGAAAAACATTGTGTATCGGGCTAACATTTATCCTGATGATACTTAACAAAGCTACACGTTTATGCAAAAAGTTTTATATTAACTTAGCTGCCTGTATAAATACCTACAAAAAATTCTCTGCTCAACATATCATCATATGATTAAACATTATAATTAACCAAATTGACCTTGAGACGAGTCATGGATTAATGTTTGATTAATATTAGGTTGGGGAAAAGGAAATCCATTATTTTTACGTAAACTTTATGTAACTTCTTTTGGATTCACTTTGTAAAAAGATTTAAAACAGCTTTCATGTAGATTTTTAGGTCTTGCGCGTTACGACTGCTGACATGCGGTAAACTTCGATCATTTTTGATATTTTATAGACATTTTCGACGATGCTGTATCCACATGCGAGGTGCATCTCTAACATCAAAAATACCCGAACGGAAGCGACGAAACAAAAATTGTACGTAACTGGTTGTTACAGTCTTATATAGGACGATAAACACCTTTCACAATTTTAGCCACCCGGCTATCTTTTTCGCCGTTACATGAGAAAAACGAAAATGTATCGAATTTTCTGTTTGTTGTCTTCCATTTTTAAAACCTTGTACTCGTAACTGAATTAATCAAACAAAAAATCGCAAGAGGATATTTTAGTGTCAAATGTCACCTTACCAATGAGCATAAATCTGAAATTGTTTGATAGATACCTCACTAGATAGCGATCACTACATACGTCTACTGAAAAAATAATGGATTACTTTTTCCCCAAACAAATATATTAATATCTTTATATATAAGCATAATCAAATGTATATCAATACCTTTGCACATATTAACTACTATATAAAAAAAGTTATTATGAATTATCAGCACAAGATCATTCACTTAAATATTTTTAAACGGCTTTTCAATTATAAAATACACAATATAGAAAATAACAGCAGCTGTTAGTACCTAAATCAATAAAATATGATCAACTCTACAAGTGGTGAGTGGTGAAAGACTAGTAGAGGGGGGAAAACATTCACGTGACCGGAAAGCGGTTTTATAAATGAGGTTACCGAAGACTGAGTTGTTGAGAAAGCCGAAATAAATAAAGAATTTTGTTGAGCTCAACACTCCCTGGTTTATGTGCAGAAAAAGATTAGAAGATAACCTTGCTATTTGTCCGCAAGTAAAAATTATAAGATAATTTAAGTTAGGTTGAGAGTTTTTCATGGCGGCGGAAACCCTTCGCAAACACCGAACTCAGCCATCAGCCCATAAAAGGGTGTTGGGGATGTTCGTTGATGCCTCCAGAGGGTGTTGACTCAACTCAATCCCTAAAAGCAGATTTACACTTAGGACCGAAGAATAAAAAAAGCAACCAGTTACTTTAAAATCTTCATTGATCATCAATCTCCTCACACACACAAAGCTCGAAAAGCTTTAACGTAGACATTACAAATATAATCTATCGATTAATTAATTTGCTAGTTATTGCGCGAAATTAATTTTCCTTATTTTATCTAATTACTATTCACATTAGAAGTTTCATATTGTTAAAATTTAAAATCTAATTGTTAAAAGTTGATTCTATCAAATGATTTGTTGATTATTTGATTGTGTTAACTTTATTCGTTTGGTATTGATAAATAAATAAATGACATTGTGTACAGTGGTGTTGTGCTAATATTTTTTTACCGGAACGCGTATATATAATTATATATACAGGGCCGATCCTGGGTAGGCGGCCGCTCTGTGCGGACTCATGTCCCAAATTTAACGACAGGGGGGGAAGGTGATTTTCCATGATAATTCTGGCGGCGACGGTTTTTTTCTTTTTTTAGGTCTCATGTCCCAAATTTGACGAAGGGGTGGGGGAGATTTCCCCCAATTTTCGCCTGTCGCCAGGATCGCCCCTTTATGTAGCATAAAATTAATAATTTCCAATGAAATTCTTTTTTATTTTTAGTTTTGTACTGACTTATATTGAACTATTAGGTTATATTACATTAGTGTGCATTTATACTTATGTAATATAACAAATTTAAAGTGTAAAATAACTAACAAAAATGTGTATACAGTTATTAATAAATTTAAAATAACCAACAAAATATTTGCCATTTCTGAATCCGTTAACTAAAAAAACGTATTAAGAATATTCATTATGCTTTTGGCAGAAATATCAGAAATTTATCAAATAGTTTGGAGACTATACTGTGCGTGTGTGTATGATAGTTATATCTCTGGAATATTTTATAAGAAAAACTTTGGCGATGGTGGCATTTTTTGATTAGCTATTGTTTGATATAGGTTTGATTAATTGATTTTAATACATTTTCAGATGTATTTTTAAAAGAAATTTTATATAGTTTTGAGTAAATATTTGCAGTTTGTTATAAAGAGAATATATTTTGCTCTTTTAACAAACCTCTTATTCTCTGACTAGTATTTAATGTATATGATTTAGCTTAGTTTTAAAATTAACATGTCATAGCAAAAGATTATTATGATCTTATTCCCAAATAAATACTGGAAAGAATATCTTATTAACTAATTTCCTTTTAATAAATGTTACAGAAAAATCAAACTTAATTACAGTTATAACTTTACACCAAACAATAAATTCATCACTTTAGCTATTTTTTATTTAGAAAAAATTCCAGTTTGTGCGTGTATTTGACTCCATTTTAGCCATGGACATAATTAAAAAAAAATTAGTATAAATTTAATGATGTGTTAATCATATTACAATATTAATAAATTGGATTGAAAAAAAAGTACCTTTGTTTTTAAAGTACAGTGAATAACATTCAACAGAATTCGGTTGAGTTTTGAAATTATAATCCCAAATTTCTTAAGTTTTATATCGTGCCTATTGAGATAATTTTATATTTCAAATGCGAGACACCAAACTTTAAATATTTAATAAAAACGTCAACGCTTTAGCCACATAGTTCTCAAGCAATCACAGAAACGGAAGATACCCGCTCAGATGTATTGCGCATGCGTGAGATGTGATTTTTTTACCGGAACGCGTATATATAATTATATATACAGGGCTTTAATTAAAGCATTTATTATATAATCATTTATAAATTGTATTTCAATGTATTACATATTTTTTTATATTTTTTACATCAGAAAGTATTATATATTATGAAATAAATACTTCGTAAAATTGAATGTAGTACTTAGCTAATGCATTATTTAATGTAAATAAACTATTTATAAATAAAATAACTGATATGTTATGAAATGACTTTTGCATTGATTTTATAGAAAATTTAAAAATAATGATTTGAGCAATAAATATCCTAATTAATAAACTCATTATACAATGCCATTCATAATAATTTCAAAGTAATATTCAATTTTAGTCAATGTATGTTCTGCAAACTGGATTTAATTTTTTATTTGATTTAAATTCTTATCTAATGGATGCGTATTGTTGAAAAATTATAAGAAAAAAGAAATTATTAGCATTTTATTTTCAACTGACAGTTCTCATTAGAATTAAAGTTATTAAAATGGGGCATTATAATAAATTTTTATTACAATATACTAAAATCAAATTCTTGATTGGGTACTTATAGATGTTTAGAATCAAGTTGAAGAGGAGTTTCCAAGAAGAGGAGTATGTGATATTTTTCAACATGTCTCTCTCGGGCCGCGGCCGGGAAGCGATACGGGTTGGAGGCATGCTGCCTCAATGTGCGGCTTGCCTAACACTTATTAATCGACACTTTGACTTAGGTAGCGTGCATAGAATATTTTGCCAACAGTAGTACTTATTAATCTTATTATTATATTGTATTGGTTCGGTTCAAACCCTTGTTTATAATACTACATATAAAAATTCGTCAAAAATTAGAAAAAAAAAAAAAAAAATCAGCTATTCTTTTTAATTTTTTTTTTAATACGTCAGCCAATTCTCGTTATCAGAAATCATCTTTAGTTCCGGAACGCGTTCCTGTCGCAAAAGGAAGTACCGGAACGACGTTCCGGAGCGTTCCGGCTCGACAACACCACTGATTGTGTAGATTTAAGGTTAACAGGAGAAATATTTTTACTTCTAGCATGGATCTTATTTTCATTTTAATGAGTGACTCATAGGTAATATGAAGATTTCACACACACAACTAGATAACAATCCACAGTAGCTAAGTAATTTGGAAAAGGAAACAAATTTGCGGCACTTTAGCGTTAGATTATATACATGTATATATAAAATGATATTTGCTAATATCACCATAAAATGGCGTATGTATACCAAGATTAGATAATATAAAAATTTTACTTTTATAAAAATATTCTTTCTGATTTGAAACAATTCTTAAATAACTCTTTTCATTTGAATACTAGTATTCATGGAAAATAATGATTTAAAAAAAGTATTTTGGGTACTCAGAAGATATTTATATTCCTTTTATATACAATGTATGCATGATATATTCACAATATAACTCGATGCTTTTTCTTATAACATACTTGTATGCATTCACTAAGAAAAATATAAAGCGAAGTTATAAAAAATTCTATTTTTAACACCCAAGGTTTAATGAGAGCTATGACTGACAACGTAGCATTTAGGATATTTTCAAGTTCAGCTGCTCCTAAGTTGAGAAAAAAAATTAGTCATCGGAGCACGAACAGAACACGCTTCAAGCGAAACTGAAACTTCAGAGGCTACGTCAGGTTAAGAATGCTTTGAATGGTTCTACATTATCACGTGATATTCTCACTGCGTGATAGCGGAGTGCCTCTTCAGGAAAGAATAAGCGCGTTTTCATTCTGCTGATCATTTCGTGGCGAAATTGGAACTTGATCTTAGTGGAACCACGAATCGCGTAAGCGGGAAGCAACTCGGGTTTCAGAATAGATTGATACCAAATCATTTAAGATAATTTCTCGCAACCTTGAAAATTAATACTTTTTATTGCAACTAAAAATTTTCTTTACGTTCGAAATCTTGTTCTAGAATCTCAGTGAGGGGAATTCACATATTTGTTAAGAAATATTTAATTTATCTCGCATTAACCGCTTCCCTTACAAATTTTTTTGAAGGAAATTGCAAAAATTCATCACATATTTTAATTTTATTATTAAATACAAGGAAACAAAATAAAACAAAATATGTAGGTTTTAAGTTGAATTTTTAATTTTTTACAGGTGTAAAAGCATGTAGTTTTAATATTATCTTACTATCCCGAGTTATCTCGGGCAAATGGGAAAAAAGTTAAATATTAGTCTTTGTATGATAATTTTTGAAACAAAGGACAACACAAAGTGATACCTGACATTCTTACACTTTTTTCTGGTCTCTTTTCTTACGGCATCATCGCCATTATTTTACTTTTTTTTCAACGCAACTATCCTCCTTTGTACATTACTAATCCACAAGCTGTCGTATACTATCCCATAGAGAAACACGTGATCCCGCCAAAAAACCGCGAAATCAATGAAACTTGACAAACTGCTAGTTTAAGCTGAATATTTCCTTTGATTTCCTCCAAACCGAGTAAAAACGTGATAAAACAAATGATACTGATAAATTCTGCTTCACCCGAGTTTTTTCGGGATAATAATTAACTTCAATATATACGAACCCGAGATAACTCGGGATAATCAGACAAGCAGTCGCATTAAATGATGAATAAAAATTTCTAAAAAATGCATAGCGAAAAATGAAACGATACATAAATTTGACCATTTCCTTTTATTTATTTATTATAAACATTTTTAAGTACTCTTAAAGTCTTCACTAAAAAACTAAATTTCTAAATTATTTTTACAGCATAAATAGCGTTAATTTATATTAATATTTTAAGGTAATATTTAATTTTTCTGAAAATAAATTTAATAAAATTCCAAATAAATATCTGCTTAAGCGAATATTTATTACGTTTATTGGTTCAACTGACTTTTATTTGGAACAGTTGAATTATTTTTTAAAATTACTTTTGAGTGGAAATAATTGAAAGGAGTAAAAACTTTAATGTTGCATTTCTAAACAATTTTATATATAGAATAAATTTTTTTAAATTTTACATACGTTAATTTTGTATTATAACTTTAATCTGAGATGAGAGTTCTAGATTGTGAAACTTTCGATTCTGGAACTGCGCGAGGGCTGTCCTGCAATAAGATATTTTGGCGCACACACACACATTAAAAGATAATGAGAAACTTGAAATAAATTATTCGTTGATTATCTGGCTTAAAATCATTTTAAAATGTTTATGCCTTTCATACACTAATATGTGTCTTCATTTTAAATTTATTGATTTTACTTTAATTATTTTATTCGGAATACTGGTAGTAATAATACAGTATACAAAAAAGACTAACAATATCATCAAAAGTAATATATATATATATAAGTTAATAAAATCATCCAATATAGTATCAGCCAAATATTTATAAACACAAATATCTTCTATGCGTCAGTTCAGAAAGTATAAAAGAAATACTTAAATCAATATTTAAATACTACAGCAAAAGCGCTACACAAAGCGGGATTTTTGGGAAAAAAAAAAAAAAAAAAAAATTAAGTGATATTTTCCTCATCGTTAATTTACTGTTCGCGACAAAAATTAGCACATTTCAGTCTTGCAACTGGTATCTTCCACACATTACCGGTTGCAGTCGAAATGGAGCAATCGGAGAATGCTTGTTCTTTTTTGCTTCGTGAATATAATTTCTGCAAATTAAACGTGATCAACTAAACAAAAATCAGTTAGAATATTTGTAAATTAATCAGGCATTACATACTTGCCTTATCACTGAAAAAAAAAAAAAAAAATTGAAATGTAGTCATCCAAAACATCAACAAGACAAAGGAGTTCCTCCGAGTCTAAATACATATGTATATTCTTCAAATAACATCATTGAATATTAACATTTTTGAGTTTCAGTAATCATTTAATTTTATTTATCTTAGAAAAATAAAGCTCCTTTCCAATTACACTTCTAATCAAAGCTTATAATTTGAATAAAAAAAGTGTTCACACACACACATATATATAACTTTCTATTATATTCATACACAGCGCATAACATTGTTCTTGTATTATACTTTCATTTATAAAATTTTTAATGTGAGAGAGAGAGAAATATGCTTTAAATTTAGAATTTCACACATATTTTAAAATATTACATTTTTACTAGCAGATTAATTTTTAAGGAAATAGAAAGGAAAAATAAACTACCTAGAATTTGTTTTGTGTTAGGATTTCGAGAGTATTTTTCTCAACAAAAATAAATTTTATTAACTTGGCTTGTAGTAAAAAAAAAGAACAAAATAAATTTTGCCGGTCACCTTATGTTAGTTTACTTTTTACGTCAATAGATGGCGCTAAAGTTTTATGTAAAGAAATAAACAAAAGTAGATGAACTGTTAAGATTCTTTCCGTAGGAAATATTCCTATTCCTTCAGGTCATTACGTTGAAGCCGTTCGTTATTGTACACGTGTAAATTGGAAATGTGTATGTCTTTGGATTAAATTCAGTTTGTTTACAATCTACTATAATTCTGTGTAACTATTATTCCAGTTCCAGTACAATATCTCGTAAGTACCAATGCTATCGATTTATTGCAATGTCCGAGCTTTGAATTGACGTAAATATCGGGCGATGAATGGCGTGATGAGGCGAATCAAGAACTCGTTACGATCTGAATCCGAAGCCGTGTCGTCTGCTCCATGGAATTATGAATTTCTTCATAGATCGTTGTAGAAGGATTAAGATTCTTGAAAATTGAGGCATAAAATCTAACCTTTTAAGAAAACTAGCCTCTGTTGAAATGCAAATAACTCGAAACTTGTCATTATTTTAAAATTTTTATCAGTTTCGAAAATTTTGGT
>JAPDSC010141313.1:0-26208 GCA_026290005.1 Latrodectus geometricus
AAGATAACAAAATCACTTTATTGTATTACATCCATTTGACTTTCTAAATCCTCATTAATAATTAGTCTTAGTCATATTTTTGTCATTTTTTTCAGATAGATTGATAATGCGTAAATTTACTTATACCTTTTTATGACATAAAATATTTCTATCATAAAAATATTTATTTATAGCTGCATTTTTTTGTAAGTTCAGGCAATTACAAGTAATAATAACATCTCAATTCCAGCAAATAAATTTAGACGGTAAATTTCAGATTTTTCTGGAGTGAAATTGAAGGGCAAAAATCTTGATAATTGAACTGCTATAAATACTTATTATTAAATAGATAATTTTGGATATGATACTTTTGTGCTTATAAACTAAATAAAAATGTGCCATTAATTTTTTTATTTAGTTACAAGTAAGATATTTGGATTAAATAATGAAATAGAAACCAAATTTAATAAATTAGTAGATTTTAATACCGTGAAAAATAATTTTTAGTTTATTTATAAAGAACTAGATTTTTTTTGAATATAGTATTAAGTTGATTCATTATATAAATGAAACATAAGTATAAAATTATTACTTTTTGTTTTATTGGAAAAAAAGTGTAACAGACCAAAATTATTTTTATGAAAGCTCTATTGATTGTCTACAGTGAACAATTATATCTTTAATCGCCCATGTTCTTAAAATTTTTAATTATATTAAAAACTATTATCTTTACCATAAAAAATATCAATTTCCTTTAATCCATGACTAAATGAATAAATAGTATATGGTCATTGTTAAATAAATGAAGAATATAATGTGAATTTGTAAAATTTTATAGGTTTTTTTTAGAATAAAATTACGTTAAAGTGACGTACAAAATAAATAATGGGTAAAATTTGATTCTTTACATACAAAGCATTCTAAATTAGTGAACTTTCTAAACATTAAATTGTTCTATTTTTAACGCTTCATTAAATAATTTAATATAAAAATAGAAAAGATTCCATGGCAATCAATATTTTTATTAATTTATTGTAATGTGATACTATAAACCATGTTTATTTTTGTTTCAATTAATTTGATTTACTTCATTTTTACTTAAAATAATACATTGGTTGCAATGAAGAAATTTCTTTAATAAAAATAAATTGATTTTCTTCTAAATAGAATAAAATCAATTTGTGGAAAGTCGAATTTTTTCAATCTTTAATCGTAAAATGAGGTTTTTATAATTAAATTATTATTTTCTTCAATCGTATAAAAGCAGTTTATTCAATCAAAGATCATATAAATTATTACTGAGTATTTTCTGCAAACTGTTTGAAATAATTTCCTTATTTAAATATTTTTCGAGTAAAATTAAATAAAGGACAAATTATTTTAAGGAAAGTTTATATACAATAATTGATAAAAAGACCATAATTAAGAATGTAATTTCATTTTCTTCATAAAGTATTTAGAATCATTTATTATTTTAAGTAAGTAAATAAATCTTGTTAAATAATAAGTATTGTTGTTTATGATATATTTCGAAATTATGCACATAGCATTCAAAATCGCTGTAGAGCTTGAATAATAACTATGGACTGCACAATTAAAACAATAACAATTTATTATGAAAGATATATAACAAAGGTTGCCGCGACAAAGGCTTGTAATACACGTCATTTTTCTCCAGAGTTACAGACTGACCTTGAGGGCGGTAGCGACTGAAGCGCCACTTTATCATAAACATTCCTAAACAATTGCTTTTCTATCAATTTAAAAGGAATCTTATTATTTGAAATAATATCAAATTTTAAAATTCAATGTTTGATTTTTTAAAATTTTATAGTTTATATGAATAGATACATAAATTACTTTTTAATCTAATTATACTTAAAAAATTTGCACTACATTATAATTTTCCTTAATATTTGCTACAAATTTATGTTGTTGATGGCGATGACACATTAAGTTATCATTTCTTAATAAATATCACAAAATGAATTTTTAAATTTCGTTATTATTGCAATATATTTATAGAAAATTGGCTATTATCCGGATAATTTTCTCACTTACATTATATTGCAACATTATCACATTATGTATCCATTTCATATGGTGCCACTAATCTAAGAATTTCAAATAATATCAGATTTAAAGTAAGTCAAATCATTATTACATTTAAAATAAGAAATAGGAAAATACCACGAAATAATGCACGTTTATTTTCAAAGTAAATAAGCATTTCCATCGCAGAAAGGAAAGCAAGTTGCATTTTATTCCTAATTATACAATCAGCAATGAATTCATTTTCAAAGCAAATGGAATCATAACGTGCATTTAGGCCATTTCAAATTCGAGTTATAAGCGCAGCGTTTGGGACTTTAAATTATATAGTAGTTAAATGCACGTGTTCAGAATGCGGGATTTTCGGGCAATTAAATATTATTGTCGCCTGACATGCTATTATTCTAAATTTTAAAACCACCGTAATAAGGAGATTTGTGCCCGGTTTTTATTTGTAAACATTGATTTTTCGGGAGATATGCATATTTATAACAGTATATGCGTTGTTTTTGAAATTTTCTGTTATGCACTTTAAAACTGGAAAAACTGAAACCACTAAATTATTTTTGGATAAGTGCTTTCTTTACTGTTTAAATTTGCATGAATGATTTTATGAACACAATGTTCTATTTCTTTTCAAGTGGAGATTTTCTTGAAGGAAAATAATATAGAAATGACATATTCTTCAAAGACGTTCATTTCACTAATAGAAAATTTTAATGCGTTTGTATTATAAACAGAAAAAAATGAATATAATAAATTTAAAACATTTAAAGAGAATGTTTGTATGAAAAACAGAAATCGTCTTTAAAATAAGAAAAGGGTGAGAATGAGCAATATTTCTTTGTTTCACAGAAATTGAAAAGATTGTCATTGAATTTTATTTTATTTCTCTCTTAGTTTTATTCTTTCTGCATATTTAAAATTTCCTATACGAAAAAGAAAAATTTTCTTATTTAATATATTGTTGATAGATAAAATTTGTATTTAAATTTATGGAATTTTCTGAAGCTTGAGATGACATTCATATACATTTTAAAGAATACTTTAACCCCCTACTGCCGACTGTCACGTCTACGTGCCAGCAACGAACACACTCACTTCCCTGACGACACGCAGGCGTGCCAGAGCGTTTTCCAGTTCAGTCCCGACTGTCACGTATTTGTGCCAGTGTACTGGAACGTTTTAAAAACTATAATTTCTGGCACAAGATGACACTGTATGTCCATATGGTTTCAGAAACATGTACATTAGACCTTCTACTCGAAATGAGAGAAGCATGACACACATACACGTGTTTTTGATTATATAAACAAAAGAAGAAATAAATGTTTCCGAATTGCGTATTTTATGACGTCTCTTTAAATTCGCACGTGGTAGTTGTTTATTGTAAGTAGAGAAGTTTTATTCTGGCTAAAGCGTTGGGTATTTCGGTTTGCAGTTCAGTTTTTAGAAAATAATTAGATCTTGTTAGACGTGAATTCTTTCTTTTTTTACTGTTGCAATGTCGAAGCGTCGGAAATGTTTAGTATAGCATGAAATAGCAGAAAAGGTGCAAAATATTTCAGATATTGATTCCGAAACAGATTCTGATAGTAGTGATAGTGATACTATGATATGTTCTGATCTTAAAGAAAGTGGCGTTGATATTTCGGAAATTTCACGTATTTAGGCTTAATAGTAAAAAAGCCTCCGGCCCTGGACAGACGCTCGCATAAAACACTGCCGGCCTCCGCGATAAGCGAGCGTGTGCGCTATCCGGCGCTAAGGGGTTAAAAGCATTTATAAGTTATTGTCAAATAATTAAAAACAAGGTAAAAAAAGCCATTTTTTAATATACTATCAAATAATAGTAAAAAAATTCTTGTTTTATCATATCAATGTATTATTAATATAAAACATTTTTTATATTACATAAGTTTTACATTTTGTTTACATAATGTAAAACCTTTTATATTATGCTTACATTTGCATTAAATATGTTTCAGATTTACAAAACAGTTTTGTGAGAAAATAAATGACTCGAGAAAAGTTGATAAAAAATGACTAAAAATATATTTATTCTAAAAATAAACATTTCTAATGGATTTCCTTTTATATTATTTGCCCTAACAGTTACACATTGGACCATTGAGATTTTTATTTAAATGCTTGTTATGAAAGAAGTATGCAAAATTTTTTTATGACGTGGATTACACGTCACATTGAATATAAGTAAGATGTAAAGAGTATGTTTTACGATGAAAGAGGTAAAATGAAAAAAGAAAACGATAGAGCTTTCACCATTTGAAAAATGGCTTACTATTGCGGCTCGTTTAGAAGGGATACCGATTTTGAAGAAGGTAATGTCGTTAAATTTTCAAAAGTAGTCACATAAGGTTTCAACAATTGGAATCAGTCTCCCAATCCTTGTCTAACCTACCTGTGGTTTTTGAAGACCGTGTTCGATATCGTTTCCTATGAATTGTAGGCAGCAAAGTAGTCTGCATTACTTTAAATTACATTTGAAGTACTACAGATTATAAATTGATCATAAATCGTCAATTAAGTCTCTTCTTAACAGATTTCAGGCTCTAACCTGGCTCAAAGAGTTGTAGAGGATAAGAACTCATAGACAGGTTCCAGTGAGAGAAGAAACCACATATATCTGTCCAAAATACCAAAATACATAATGTCAGAAAAGAAGATACTGAACACCTAAATATTGAAAACGGTTAACATGGTCAGAGGAATTGCACTTTATTTTGCACTGTTGGAAAATGTCTTATTTTGCGAGAACCCCATGAAGCTTTGAATCCATCTTGTTTTATTCACCTTGTGTATGAGTCTGATGGGGATATCATAATATAAGGCATATCCTGCTGTAATATCTGTTTTGTTTCGATAGGGTAAATAGATAACTATTAAATACACAGATGTTTTGTCAGATAAAGTCCTCTCAGTAATATTGCATTTTTACTCTGATGAAGAAGAATACTACATGGACAATGGTACAATTGTACATTATGCCAATAATTCTGGAATTGTTTCTCTGAGAATCAGTTTGATTCTAGACAATTACCTTGACCACAGCAAAGCCTTGATCTTAAATCTACAGATAATGTGTAGGATGTTAGTAACTATGATTTTCATTTCCATTTCATTTACACGATTTAAGAAATTGCTTAGCCAATCCACGGTATTCTTAAGACAAATATACTGGCAATAAGCATTTAGATTCTATGCTAAGCAAAATAATAACTTTTATCCACGCCAAAAGTGGTTTAATAAAATAATATGTTGGGGATAAAGAAATCCATTATTTTTACGTGAACTTTTTGTGACTTCTTTCAGATTCGCTTTGTAAAAAGGTTTAAAACAGTTTTCGTGTAAATTTTTAGGTCTTGTGCGAAGCTACGACTGCTGACATGCTGTCAAGTTTGATAATTTTTGTTATTTTATAGACATTCTCGACGATGTAGTACTCATGCGAGGTGCATCTTTAGCATCCAAATACCCAAACGGAAATGACGAAACTAAAATTGTGCGTAACTAGTTCTTACAGTCATATATAGGACGATAAACACCTTTCACAATTTTAGCCATCTGGTTAGCATTTTCGCCATTATAAAAGAAAAACGAAAATGTATCGAATTTTCTGTTTGCTGTCTTCCATTTTTGAAACCTTGTACTCATAACTGAATTAATCAAACAAAAAACCACAAGAGAATATTTTAGTGTCAAATGTCACCTTTACAATGAGCATAAATTTGGAATTGTTTGAGAGATACCTCACGAGATAGCGATCACTACAGACGTCTACCGAAAAAATAATGGATAACTTTTTCCCCAAACTAATATTAAGCTTCTGTTTTCAATTAATCGGAAAGTGTGTGTATAAATAAAAGTTATAGATTATTTTTTCATATGGATTCATTTATTAAAGAATATCAAGACTAGCTATCTCTTAACATGATTTATCAATGGACGATAAATATCATTGGGAAAACAACCAAAATGTGGTTATAAAAATTACACATGGAGTTAATTTATGGTGTGCTGAATGTTTTTATATAAATAAACGTTTAGAATTATGCAACGAAATACTATGAGTTTTGCTGCTTCTTAATGTAATTGCAGTTGATGGCATTTTTCTCTTTCTAAGCAGAGTAAGTTCGCTATCGTTAACTGATTTTCCTATTTGATTGCAGTTAATTATCGATTAGGAACTATTGCCTTGAACTAAAATTTGAATGTAGTTATATTATCTAAAGTAGGCTTATTAATGACTAAGTAGGCTTATTTATGATAAATCGAATAAAAAATTCCAAATAAGGTTTATAAATTTTACTGTGGGAATTTTTCAATGAACTCAGTACTTCCTTGTAACTATAATATGTTTAATTATAGTTACAATAAAGTAGCTAAATTTATGAAATTCAAAAATTTATATTCATTTAAAATAGAAAAATTAAAAATAGTATTAAAATAAGGCTAATTACAAATTTGTTAATTAAAAATTACTTGATTTCTATATATATATGAAATTTAAGTTATGTCAATAAAGTTATTAATGTCTTTTGAATTAACATTATTTTTTTAGTATATAGTTTCTCGAAATATAGGTATATAATAATCATAATTTCATTATTATTGAGTTTTAATAGAGATTAAAGATAAAAACAAAGTTATTTTTAAATAAATTGGTTTCATTCATAAGTTTACAGATTTATTTTTTGAATATAATTAAAATGTTTTTTTTATTAAACTAATTAATGTTTTCAAAAATTATTTTATTTTGATTGTGAATAAAATGATTAAAATAACGAATACGTAAATTGATGCATTCATTTTGTTATTTGGTTATCAAATAAGAATTTAATAGTATTCATTTACTGATATTTTTATAAGTATTTTTATAGGCAACATGGTATGATATTAAATATTAATGAGTTAATTTCCTTTAGTTTCTTATTAAAATAAATAAAAAATGAGAAGAAAGTAGGAAAACTCATATTTTAATTCTGAATAAACATATAGGGAATTAACAGCTTGGGGGAAAAAAAAAGGAATTAATACTGAAATTTTTAAATGCACTAGGTTTGAAATTCATATTTATTTTCTTCAACTTTATGAAAAACTCCAATTTTTACAATTTTAAAGATGAAACTGTGACTCAACTAATTGTTATGCAAAATTCACAGAATTAAATCTGGAATTTTATGCTTAATTTATAGACAATTTGTATGAAATAACTCTTCTAAGGAAGTATTGAAAATTTTCTTCCTAATTAAATTTCTTTAAATTAATTAAAAATACATCTCTCCTTTTAGAATAAAAAAAAAATTTAATCGGTTGAAAAACAATTTACCTTCCGAACAAATCAATTTTAAACGATGTATTTTTGAAACTTATTTAAAATATTACAACTTACAAAAAATATCTATCATCATAATTATATACTGGCTTTTCCTGTGAAATAGTAATCGAATATATTAAGATAATAGATCTTTAAAAGTAAGAAAAAGATCATAACATGTTTCTATAAGTACCAAAAGAGTATAAACTATCCTTTTTAAATAAATAGCTGACATTAAAAACAAACCATAGTATATTCTTCCACTTTTTGCCTTCAATCTGTTATTTATAAAAGGTGCATCCCAACACATTTTCATTCTTTAAGCATGTAGACTTTTAAGTATTCCAAACGATGGGTCTTCATCATCCTCCCTGAAATCCTTGCCGGTAGAGACGAGGGGGTGGGCGAAGGTCTAAACGCGAGCTTTAAATTGCCAGGCCAGCTGTCAGGCATCCGACCCCTCCACCTCGCTCCCAAAACTTGCAATCCTTGCTTTTCCTGGCCACTAACTTTGACGCGAAGCTATTCTCTCCATCTGCTGCCACTTGGGTTGAGAAGCTTATAGTCTATGCTAGCTGCGCCCTGGCTTTATCAATGAGAGCTTCAGGGATGAAATCCGGGACGAAATTTTATCTTCTCCTGCAAAACTTTTCCTTGTTTTGGAAAAGGGGGCCTCAGGAAATGTAAGTTATAGCTAAAGATATAAACTCTCGGAAGTAAATGGCATCGTTACGTGTTACACAGCAGTATTTACAGAGCTCAACTTTATCCAGGAGGATAACTGTTGCCTGGAAATAAAGGATTTTGCCCTTAAGTCCTCTTTAAGCGAGTCTGTAAATTAAAAGTTATTTGTGCTTCGCACGCCATTGGAGATTGTGTTGCTTGCCTTTGAAACAGTTGTCTGTTATATTTTTTTGGGGAAAGTGAAAGATGAAACCTGTATTGATTCCCTCACAATAATTTTTTTCAGGAGACTTATTCATGAATTTTTCAGTTAAAAGAATACTAATTTGTTTTATAAATATATCAGTTAAAATAATTATTTATCTTACAAAAGAATATTAGGTTTCTTTCCATTTCGAAAAATTATATAGTTATTTTTAAAATCTAAAGCATTTTTAAGCATTTTGTGCAATAATTTATCTGAGCTAAATCGAATTAAAATGTATCTTATAACTTATACTAGAATTTTGGTTTCTGAAATCTTTTTTTATTATTTTAATCAATGAGTAACTAAATTCATTAAGTTCTTAGGGCATGAACATTGCAATGAAACTGCGAATATTTAAACATAATGGAAGTTTAAGTAACACTTGCTTATATTATTTAATCACTGATACCGCGGTGGCTTGATTGGTTAGGGCATCTTTCACGTTATCGTAAGGTAGTGAGTTGAAATCCCGACAGAGCCGAAAATCCATCATATTCATTAATAGAGCCATGTAAAAAAGTTAGTAGTCGCAATGTCCTCCACGTGAAATGATACCTCCGTAGACAGCGGACCATGTCGAGGGATCATTTGCTTGATCTCCAGCTCTAAATTATGAATTTTTGGGGACGAGATAAAACAACCACTTGGTCCCCATCTATATAAAGGTGTTATCACTTCCGACTTATAGTGTTGATTGGTAAAAATCCTTGTAGATGTTCACTAATGGCAACCAAGACATGTAAAAATGTTAATAGTCGCAATGTCCTCCATGTGAAGTGATATTTCCAAAGATGCCGAGCCATGCCTTGGGATTTTCTGGTTGATCTCTAGCTCACTTATTAAAACACAAGCACTTTTGGGGACGAGATAAGAAAACCATTTGGTGTCCATCTATGTAAAGGTGTTATCACTTCCGACTTGTAGTGTGAAAGGTGAAAATCCTTTTAGATGTTCACTGGCAAATATTACAATTATAAGTAACGCTTATGTTATTCCTGGATAAGATATGGATGCTGACAAGTACTTCTTATCAAATTTTATAATGTTAAAAAAATCTTTCAGAAATGCAAATCTTTAGTCATTGAATGAAATCAACAGTTTTATTATTAATTTTGTTGACATAATAAATGTAATGTTCAATTATATTTAAAGTTTTATACGAAATAGTTTGCGATACAAGTATATGTTTTAAAAAGAAACATTTCCTTTGTAACTTGGGAGAATTTAGCATTCGGTTAAGTAAACCTTTATTTGAAACAAAATCACTTCCAGGTTATCTAAACATAGTTTTACATTCATTGAATTTATTATTAATTGTTGATAATCCCACTGATTAATTGAGGATTAGACCAGCCCAATAAGACCTATATTTTCATGACTAAATAGTTTTCAGTCATCATATGATGTGGTGCATCTTATATTCGAAGAATAGGCTTCAAAAACTCTCAAAAATACCGTTTTATTTAAATTTAATCGTAATAACGATCTATTAAAGGCTCCCAGCTGCTTATAAAAGATACGAAGTATCTTCGGTTTGGTCAGGTGTGTAACCCTTTATCTACCGATAAGGAAAGTGATGTATTTCTAAAGAAAGCCATCTCAGCACATTTTCAAATGCTAAGAAGTCGAGAAAGTTTTATATGCAATTAATTTTAACTTAAATATATAATTATTCTTAATACAATGTTACATTAAATAAAATAATTAGATTTTTAAATACGAATTAAAATCTAGAAATAATATTTGATATATTAAAGGTTTCACAAAAGTAGTGTTATGGAGAAATTGTTGCAAATGTCTTTAAATATTAAATCATTTAATATTCATTTGTTTTGTATTATTTCTTTGTACCCTAAACGAAAATATATTTAGAATTGTTAAGTTTAATGTGTTCCAGTTTTAAGAAATGTTGACCTAGAAATATATAAAAACTTAGTTTTCTGAAAAAAAAAATTAACGTATGCTATTGAACTTGCAGATTCTATATATTACAGATATATTTTATAAAAATATTTGATTTGAAAATCTAGAGCAAATATCTTTATTTGAAAATTTTTATGAAATTCAAATGAAATAAATTTATGTTCTTATAAATGTGCAGATTTTGCAATTAGTTTTAATATTTTCTCTTCATTTTGTAAATTGAAATCTTTTTTCTATTATATTAAATCTCTTGACAAGTTTGATTCATAAAGTGATTTTTTAAACATTTAATTCATTCTTGAACATGATGGAGATGGTTGTTGCGCTTTATTCATTGAAAGCTCATCTGTTGAGATGAATAATTTTATTCCTTTTTCTAAGAAACGCAAGCCTGTGCTCAGAGCCTGAATAAATTCTTCTGGAGAGGGAAAATAAATCCTTTTGGAGTTCACATAGGGAATTTAAATCCCTTGCTAAAACAATTAATTTGCACAAACTATGTCGATATTATTTTTCATAAGTGCTAAAGATAATGCTGTTTCGTAAATAAATTCAATTTTGGGAATTTTTTAAATATAGGTAGTTTAAAAGGTAAATTTAAAAAAAAGGTAGCCAAGTTTAAAAGGTAATTTTTTATAATTTTTACGCGTTTGGTCCTTAACGTAACAGTAAAATATACATTGTTCATTGATTTTTAATTCCACTGTAACAGTTGGATTAAACCATATTGTATATATTTGAAGTAAAGAGATTCTCTTTCAAATTATAAATTAAATTATAAATTATTATTTTTTTAAATAATGGGCTATTTATATCAAATATATTTATTACCAAATAATTGATTATATTCTTACCATACACACACACACACACACACACACATATATATATATATATATATATATATATATATATATATATATATATATATAATAAATGTATTTTTATATACATATATTATCAATTAATAGACTATTAATTTATACAAATTTCAAGCATACCCAATGTCGTCAAATTTATAGTAAATTTTTTAACATTTTATTTCGCATTTTCAAGATTTTTTTTAAATTTATCGATATTTTTTGGAAAAAATTACATTAATTTTAATGTCATGAAATGATGAATGAATATTACTTTAAGTATTTTTTATTTACTATAACATATTTTTTACACAAACAATATTTAACTATAAAGACTATATAACGATAAGATATAATTATTAAACTGTAAAGACATAGTAAGCATTTTTAAATATGCATTAAAATAAAACACTATACATTTGTGTTTATTTTTTAAAATTTATTTTATTTTTTTATTTATTTATTTTTTTTATATATTCGTTTATTTTTTTTTTATTTATTTTCTCAGATAGGGCTCGTATACTTTTTACAAAAAACAACTATTCATACCTTTAATGCTTTAGCATAATATAAAAGATAAAAAATAGCATAACTTTAATATTAGTGGAATGAATAAGGATATTATTGGAATGATAAGAATATTTTTTTGGAAATTAGCATGCATCTCATTTTGAAAGTACGTGCGCGTTCACTATCTGGACAAATAGTTCCTTTTGACGTTAGTAAAAGCTTACAGACTTTAAAACATGTACAGGTTAAGAGTATTTTATGAGTCATTCAAATCATTAAAGTTACTGTAATACTGTCGGGATTTAAAAAAAATAATATTTGCATTTCATGACTTTGCATAGACATATATTTCTCTAATCATGTTTTTTTCCTACCTGAATCATGCTTATAAAGTAGCATTTTCCAGTTATTTAGTATTCATTACTTTGTTATTCGAAACGAGATAGTCTATCCATATATATTGATTTGCCTGAGCTCTAGAATTCAGAAATATCTAAAATGAAGGTAAAATGAAATTTATTTCTATTTTTTGATTAAAATTTATTTCTAAGAAAATAATTTATGAGTATTATTAATTTTTTAAGTTAACTGGTCAAATCTTGTTAATGAATAAGAAATTCTCATTTTCGCAAACTTTTGTAAATACTTAATCAATTTTAAACTATTTTTGTTGGTTTTAAAATTAAATAAAATATAAACATTCTTAACATGAACTCATTAACATTTTTTATTGCATTTTTATTATACTATATTTTTTAAAACACTCATAGCTTTTCCATTGGAATATCGTATACTTTTATTATAATATGCTCACAAAACAATAGAAATTATTATAAAACATATATTAAGAATTATATTTAAAAATATATTTTATCTATATAAAAATCTGTTCCTAGTTAGTTATTCTGTTTGTGTGGTAACGCTTAATGTTTTCACACACACAACTTATATTTTTAAATATTAAATCAATTTGAAACGTTATGCTAATTTTAAAATTAATTAAACTATAAACATTCTTAACATGAACTTATTAATAGTTTTTCATTGCCTTTTTATTATATCTTTTAAAACACTCAACGTTTTCGTTTGCAATATCCTATCCTTTTACAATGATATGTTCACAAAACCCTAAAAATTTTTATAAAACATATATTAAGAATTATATATTTTAGCCATATAATTTTTATATACATATTTTAGCCATATAAAAAACATTTTTAAGTTTATAATTTTGTGTGTGGTAACACTTAATGTTTTTAATTAATCTTTTTATAAACTTTCATAAATATTTAAAAGAGTTGAAAAATTTTGTTAATTCTCGATTTAAAAATTAATTAAAATACAAAATTCTTAGCTCAGTAATATATTTTCGCTGTTTTTATTAATATCTTTAATAACACGCAAATTCAATCTATTGAAATAACCTATCCTTTTATTTTAATATACTCACAAAGCTCTAGAAATTCTTATGAAACATAAATAATAATTAAGAATTCGTTTTATATACATATTTTAACCATGTAAAAACTTTTATAAAAAGGTAATTTTGTGTGTATGTGTGTGGTAGTACTTAATGTTTTAAATAAATACTAATATTTATCTTAGTTAAAGTGTATAAAATTATTTTTGAGAATTTTATTTATACAATTTTTATTATAAACATGAAAAGTATTTAAGAAGAACTGAATAATATTTCAATTCACACGTGTGTTATTATGTGTAAATTTATAAGTACTTTTAATTTATAATTTAATTTAATTTATAATTTACAATTACTTTAAGAAAATTTATTTTGCACCAATTATCGTGCAAATAATATTTTCTTCATTGCTTTAACCAGATGTACTCTTAAATAATTTAACAATATAAATAAATTTTAAGACTCAAATTGAAATGTTCTCAAAGTTTTCATTCAGAATTCATTAAGGAAAGCTAAATTAAATATTTTAGAGTAAATTGAACATTCAATATTCTTACTTTATTTTATCACACACATAGTACAAAATAACTTCGTTAGCCGATCTATAGCTGAGTAGCTACCATTCCTGACTCCTAGGACGTTGGTCCTGTGTTCGAACCCTGGTTTGGGGATGGATGCCCCTTCCCCTCTCCGTGTTTCCTTTCTTCTGAGATGATGAATGAATGTGATCAATCCTATAAATAAGCTTGTGGTGGTACGAAGTGTTTAATGCTATACTCCTCCATGACTTAGTTTGCAGGTGAACAATGGGTAACAATAAATCAGTAGAAGTTTCCGGCCTTGTTCTGGTAAAGGGTTAATCATTCAGTGTCCACTGTTAAAAAAATGTTTTACGTTTTACGCCAGCAGACCTCCCTGTACCTAGCTCGAGATGAGCTTTACGAGTTTAGGTAGAGGTTGCTAGATAATTTATTTTATAGTTTTCATAGAAATACAACTAGGGGCTGTTAAGCCCTTCTAAACTAAGAATAAACAAAAAGAAAAGTAAGTAAAAGAAATATTTACATGAACTATAAAGGTTAAAAGTAACAGGTGCTCCATTAAGGGCATAGAAAGTCACAGTTCACTAGATGCATGGAAAAGTCTTTTGCCTGATTTTCTGACCATTTCTTTAATTAGTTAAAGTCGATTTCTTTTGTTTGGTAAGGTTCTTTCTGCCTTCTAAGTTTCTTCTGTTTTCATCCAGGTAAAAAGTTGCTCATGATCAATTAGGAAGTCCATTAGATTATTGAGCTTTTGTCTGGAATGTCGATTTTCCAAAACTTTCTTTTTCCAAAGTGTTTCCCATTGAGCTGTTGGAGCTGCCAAATGCCAAGATATTGTAAGTGGACATGCTGTCAAGTAGTGAAGTGGACTTCCCTCTTCCCCACAAGTGCAGTAATGGGTTGCAGCTATATTAAATCGTTTAAAATAAGTAGGGAATTTATTTTATGGAATTTCAGGTGTAAGACTTACAGATTCTTACATAGATGCTTGTGAAAGTGGCTTAGATTGTCCTATTAAAAGAAATAAAATTTATACGTATTCATTTTCACAACATCTTTCCAAAAAGATACGCACAAGTTTTTATCAGTTGGACTATAGAGTAAGAGACACAAATAGACGCGACATCATTTGTGTTAAATTTGATGTTAAGGTTGTGTAAGATATTTTCATTTTTACTCTTAATTTGAAATATGCTTGATATGTTTACTTTAATGTTTATCTTAAAATTTTAATTTTTGTTTTAATGATGCATGAAGAACATTAAATAAAGAGAAAAAATGGAAAATATATCGACTGTTTATTGTAAATAAGTAAGGTAAGTGATACACACCACGTAAATTCGTTGAAAAATCTTTAGTAATGATTATTCATTATAAAATTACTCTGCATACAATAATATTTATTATCTGTCTTAATACATTCTCTTTTTATATTAAAAGATCTCTTTTGTGCCAAAATATATATACTTGAAGATATACCATATTTGACTTTAAAAATTATAATGTGAATGAAACAAAATAAAAACCGCCTACCCTTTCTAGTGGTCAGCGTTCCTGATTGCGGATAGGGAGGTCCTGGATTCGAATCCCATTTCGTGCGTGGATTACTTTCTATCCTGTCTTTGTCCTTTCCTTGTATAAATGGATTGTGGATAGTTGAATATCCTATAAGAGATTACCTGTGGCATGTATGTACTGAGGAAGTCAAATTCCTCACATAATTACGGTTCAGTCCGGAAATGTGGAGCATGTATGTACTGAGGAAGTCAAATTCCTCACATAATTACGGTTCAGTCCGGAAAAGTGGAGCAGAGCATCCCATATTGACAGCCTGGCTGGCACAAGACAAGAACAACGAAATAAAAGACTTATAAGCATTATTGTACTTATCAGAAGGAAATTGAGACAGAATATAAAAATAAATTAAACTCATGAATATTAAATGACTAAATTTATGGATTGTATTATTAAAAATGGAAATCTTCTCGAATTCACAGTTTTCTGATTGTTAATGGTCTTAGTATAAGAATATTATGAATATATTTTCTAATGCAATTTTTCTAATAGAGTTAATTTGAGTTACATTTATACAGTAACAAATAAAAGTAATTAAAATTATTATAAAAATTTTATTCCATGTTATTTTTTTTTTGTCATTTTATTTTCGTTTGTATCTCTTTACACTTCAATTTTTCCATATGAGCTATAATTCTATCGTGATAAAAATTGATGAGGTATTCTATTAGGAAAAACTGTATTACTTTGAATGATGTATAATCGATTTCGAAAAAGGTTCTATAATTTAGGTCAGAGAAAGAGACCTAAAAAAAGAGAAAAAACTGAACCCCCCTACACACACATGTAATTTATATCCTAAGTCTAGTTAGTTAACTTTTCAGTTACAGAAAATCCTGAAAAAAAATTATGGTTTTTACAATATAAATATAAATGAGTTTTCTGTCTGGTAAATTATTCTTTAATATATAAATACTTGACTTCCTTATTAATTATTACTAAGTTTATCATTGTCCTCAAACTTTACTAGTTTATAATCTTTATAATTTTAGTAGAAAAAGTAATACAAGTATTCATTTGCACACAAAAGTCAAGCTTAAGAAAAATTCAAGTTAAGAAATATAGATTTTGATAAAAAATGAGATAGAAATTTATCAATACTGTTTAACGCTATTAACCATAAAGTGGTTGTTTCTTTCTTTACAGTTGAGATCATGTGTACATAATTTTATTTTACTTAATATTTGTCCGTGAGTTCAACAAATAATCGTTTTCACCAATAATGTTGAACATGCAATTTTGTCCACCCATCAAAAACAATACATTTCTCAGTGGAATGAGCTCTTCAGTGAGCAATAGGAAAAACATTTTTTGCCAATATCTTTGTGGGATTGGTTTTTTAATATATTTTTGTAAATTTTGTCTTTCTTGATACCGTTATTAAAAAATAAATATTTATGAATCTTTAAGTAAAGATAAATTTATTTCATGTAGCATGTAAAGCCTTTAAATATTAATATTTGATTGTTTGTGCAAGCAATAAATAAATCATAACACCCACTTTATAATTTGCTTAAATCGGCAAGGATGATTTAAATATTTTTTAAATTTGCATCGAAATTCTCAATGCTTAGGTCATTAGAAAAGTCAAATATTTAATCCTTTACCTACCAAAGATGAGAATAACACTTTCTCAAGTAGGCTATTATAATTGGCATCAATAGTATTATTATGTGATAATGGATAATATTTTTCATTTTCTATCAGATCAATTTAAAATGTTTTTGTTAGTTAATTTTAAAATTTTTATGATACAATAAATATTTTGTTTAAATAATATAACATATAAAAATACAGCACACTTTCATTTTTCATAAGTTCATCTTTGTACTTTTCATATGTAAGTAAGAAGCGAGGGTTTGTCTTTATAGCAGAGTATCCGTTCCATGACCACGCACTTCTTTATTGCAGTAATGAGAATTTAACTAATATGTATTTTATATTTTAAGTATAAACCCTTATTACTTTATAAGATAGAGATGGTTATATGATATAATTATTAATACTTGTGACAGACCATTGTCTTTTTAAAATATTTTATTACAGACACATACAAACGTAATAAGAAATATGATGGGGGTGGGGGGAACTCCTACTCGAGAATCGTAACTGTTCTCCTAAATCCACAAACAAAATACGCTCTGTTCAATACAATATCATGTGACGTGCGCCTATGCACGAACATTCCTTTTGTAAAAAATTGCTAGATTTAAAAATATTGTTTGTGGAACAAACAATATATGAATTTGACAATATTTTAGTCTCCTATATTATTTTTATTCATTTCTTAAAAACTTAACAGATTGAAGTATTCAGCAATATTTTAGTATATACGATTTGAAGGACCTTAAAATATAAGTAAATTTACTTGTGCAATTTTTAACTTATATTTTATTGCATAAATTATATTTATGCAATTATATACTTACATTTTATTGCAATCATTTTTAGAGTATTCATGTTTCAGTAGAGGTTTTTTTTTTTTAAATACCCAGTCACATAAAAGCTTGTACTTAAAAATTCCAAAGAGCATGGATTACTTGAAGAGTCTAATTCGGAATTTAATTTATTCTTTTTCTATAGAGATAATTTTATATTTGGTAGGGGTTTCTTTAACAATTCTTAATAAATATCCAAGCTTTAAGATGGGTAAAATAAACAATATATGAATTAATAAATAAAATCTACATTATTCATATTAAATTTTAATAATATTTATGACACATTTAAAATATCATTATTATTCCATACTAAATATGATTATTATAGAGTCAATAAAACATTTTAAATACTTCGTTTATCAAAAGAAATATTTACAAATTTATCAAAATATTTTATTTTCAGATAAACATTGTCATGACAATGTTTATAGTTGAGTTTAAATTTATGCATTGTTGTTATATATAATTTTAAATATTTCTATAGTTCTTTCTTCTTTTAAAGTAGAGAAATCAATAAAAATTATATATAACCCCAATAGGTATATAAATCTAACGACTTTTAATAAAATACATAGAGAGAGAGAGCGAGGGAGAGAAAGGGCTTTTAATAGGAAATATTGAGTTTTCATCTAAATATTAGATAATGTTTTGAGTTTAAAATTTATTTTTTATTTATATAGCCCTGAATATATAGAGGAAAATCCATAACTATTATTTTTAAAAGAATTACTTTTTTTTCCATTTTTAAAAGAATAGAAATATTTGGCATGTAAACTCAATATTTTGTGACTTACTTTTTAAGTAAAATAAATTAAGTGTGTTAAGGGGATTTTGTATATACTTTTTCTGTCATATGTCATGTCATGTCAAGGAAAATATTTACGTTAGTAATTACAATTCTTTCGCTTTCCTGTTATGAAGATTACCGCACGAGGGTATAATGGAATTGTACTCCAATTTTTTACTGATTTAACATATAGTTAAACAAAGGAAACTTTACTTTTTGTTTTTCATCGTATTTTTGAAAATGTATTTTATATTTTATTTCATACTTGACATATATTTTTTTCATATTACCCAATCATAAAAATAAAAATAAATAATACTTTACGAAAATATCTTAATTTTCACATTTTTATTGGATGTATATTTTGTATTTTTATTAAATGCTGTATATTCTTATTTCCTATTTTAGGTCACATGGATGGTCATTATTTGTTTTGTTGCTGTCTTGTTGGTTACAAATTCCATTGCTGAACTTAAGTTCTGTGAAACAAAAGCTGGAAAGCTTATTGAACTCAGTGTTCCCGATTGCCCAAACTTATCTGGAAGATGTAAATTGGCCCGAGGTTCTAATGTGACTATAAACATGAAATTTCTATCTGAGACAAATTCAGACCAAGTAGCAGTTATTGTTCATTTATTTGTTGGCATTTCTGGCTTTAGAATCACAGATTCCTATACAAATGCCTGTAGGAAAAATTTAAATTGTCCTATTTATAAGGGTGAGACATATTCTTTTAAGTATATTCAATACCTCTCAGAAAAAATTCCTAGAATTAACTACCAGTTCGACATTAGGTTAAAAGATGAAAATGGTTTAAACATTGTTTGTGCGAAATTCGATGTCAAGATTGTATGATTATAATTTCTGTATTATTTTGTGTATCTGTTAAAAATAAATGCTAATAAAAATAAGTATATACAATCATTTTAATGTTTTACATCGACACAAAAGCACATAAAAATCTCTAATAGTATGGTCATATTTTTAAAGAATTGAGTGACTTTAAAAATTTGAGTGACTTAAAATTGAGTGACTTTAAAAGCTTCCTTATTATGTTTTTTTATATCCGATGCAAATGAATTAAAAGTCATTTATTAAATTTTCTTAATAAACGAGACATTTATTCATTTTGAATTTTGAAATTTTTTTTTATTATTTTTAAAATTCCTTATTGGAATTAGTAACAAACATTTCCTTTAGTTTTTACACTGAGAGTCCGCTCAGCTAACTTCCATTTTGCGCTTTATTCTTTGATTTCATTTATTTATCATTCAATGGTAAGCTTTTACTTAATTTACTTTTATCGAGGGTTAATTACGTCGGGATCATTATGGTTTAAAATAATAGCATTTCAAACATTAAGATGCATTGAGGAGTGAGGCTCGAGTTTACGAAGTGTTGATTGTGGTTTCAAAATGATACACTTTAATAAATATCATATTGTCAAATCACTACGAGTATCACATTAAAAATCTGGTTTACTGATGGATAAAAAAAAGGCAACTTCTCAGGACTGGAAGTCTGTGGCGTGGCACCAAAATTCAGTCTTTATAAAGGGCTTGGGGAACATGCCACTGTCTTTCAGGCGGAGGTTCTTGCTATCGCCAACTGTCTGCAGATAAATTTAAAGAAGGGCTACCAAAGTAAGCGTATTCTTATTTTCAGTGACAGTCAAGCTGCATTGATGGCTCTCTTCTCATTCCAAGTCAAATCAAAAATTGTAATGGAATGTAAAAATCTCCTTAAGGAACTGGCAAATGGGAATAAAATTATTCTTATTTGGGTGCCAGGGTATATAGGAATAGAAGGTAAAGAAAGAGCTGATGAACTTGTAAAACAGGGATTCTTTAAATCCAATAGGAATGGAACCCTTTTGTGGGATCAACATGAAGACTACAAGGAAGGCCATTCAAAAATGGGAAAAACAGGAGATGAACAAAGTTTGGCGTGACTCTCCTGGACAGAAACATGCAAAAAGTATGATTTTCAACTCATCTGAGAAAATTGCCTCTGAAATTCTTAGACTCCCAAGATTGAAGACTCAAGCAATTGTAGGCTTCATTACTGGGCTCTATCATTTCAGGAAACACCTTCAAACAATGGGACTTTTTAAACAGGAACCAATTTGTAGGAAATGCCACGCAGGGGTAGAATCAGCTCATCATATCCTATATGAGTGTGATGCTCTTGCCCTTATAAGATTCACTACTCTAGGTAATCCATATCCTAAAGAGTTACAACTAAACTCCATTGAGGGCTAATCAGATTTTATAAACAAAGTAGCTGACCCAAGACAATGGAACTAGGAAAAAAATTGGGCTTGGAGCATATTACAAAATGCAACAATGCAGAGGTGCCACATATCTGACAAGCTCATGAAGAAGAAGAAGATCACATTAAAATAAGTGCAGTGATTGAATTTTTTAAGAATAATATTATATGAATTTTATATGAAAATAATCAAGCAAAGCTTTTTCTTTGGAGGTTATCATAAAAGATAATTTTAGTAAATGTCTAATTTGTCTAGGAGACACAACGTTTTATCTATGAGCTGCGGTGGTCTCAATGGTTAGGTCAGCGTTCTTGCTACCGGAAGGTGGTGAGTTGGAATCTCACCTTATAAGAAGATCCATCGTGTTCACTAATGGTGATTGGGGCACTTATAAAATATGTCATGATAGCAATTTCTTCCACATTCCCATTCCAAATTGATGCCACTGGGTGTGTTAGGATTTAGACCTTGGGCCTTCTCGGGCTTCCTGTCTCTAAATTAGAAGACCCAAATAATTCTGTCACCTATGAGCCAAGGTCATATTTCCACACCCGTCAGGGGTGCTCCGTTTAAAAATGGAAGACACTCTTTCTGACTTCATTCACCCAGCCTTTGACAGGTGGGCATGATTTCATATATATATCAACACGCGTGGAGAATATCCAAGTATGGACAGTATTTAGTGTAGTAAAGAACATTGCTATCTTATTACTATTGTAGCTGCAGCATGCTGTATGTAATTTACCTATCCGCTGGAAATAGGATGGAAAAATTAGCTAGGCTTTGTAAGGGAATAATAAATAAAAATATTAGAAATGCGTGTATTTAAAGAAAGATTTCTTTTATAAAATATGTCGTCTATTTCCAAGCACGTCCTAGCTGGTTTAGCAGCTTTAAAAGTCTTGTTCTCAGTGAGCACATCAGAGGAGATTCAGGATACAGGAGAACAGTTCATGGAATCGCCAAATTGATTTCCAATGCCTTGAATTCGTCATCTATTGTTTCATAGCTTAGTATGACAGCATGATCTGAATATTAATTTAGAAAATTTGTATAATACCTGGTTGCGTTAGTACTTGAAGTTTATTTTGTATCGTATGAGGGACCTCCAATTTATTCCCTGATTTAATATTGAGAGCAGAACAGATATATTATCTGACTAAATAGTGATCCTGTCCTGTAATTTGTTAATCCCTGATTGATAGCTTATAAAAGAACAAAAGATTAAACCTGGTAGAGGGAATAATATTCACTCTATATTTTTATGCTTGAGCCTATGAGGACACTATTATGCCTGACAACAAAAACAGCCATTGTTGCGTTTATCATGCTTTGAGAATTTAATGTTCCTGCTAATGTTGATGGTATTAATAAAAATGAAATATAATTTATTAGAGTGATATTTAAAAATGTGTAAATTTTCTTAGACACAAAAGTATCCATGATTAAAAGTTAAGACATACATCATTTGTGATACGGTTTGCTGTTGTACTACAATTACTGGATAGTCCTTGGCTACACAGAATGCTATTACAGAAAATAGAGGACTATGCTAAATTTCACTTTCTCTTGCAGTGATGGACAGAATTCTATTAATTACATAATTCGAAAAATAAGATTTAATAAATAGAAATTTAAATGTCTCGAAAAATATACATTTAGGTTTTCTTCACTGCAATAATTTTCATTTCACTTTTAAAGAAGAAGTTCACGTGAAAGTGAATATGTTTTTAATGTGTTAAACTTGCTTGCTAGGGCATATTGCTGAAATTCGTGAACTTTCTGTGATACATACAAATGATTGTAAATATAAAGATGGAACATGTCTCCACATTAAATACATTGTTTCGAATTTTTTAAAGTCAAATAATTAAGATTTTCATATTTTGGAGCTCCTAGGAGTTTTAACAGCAAGTTCCTATACTAATATATCTCTCAATATGGTGAAATCGGAAATTTCAATATTTATAATGTAGAAAACTTTCATATACGCAAAAGTATAAATCAACAGAAATAACTACGTCATGGTTCAATTGAAAATCCAGAATTGGCCTTAATAACGAATGGTCTTAATTTGTTATAAAAATAATTTATGACAAGCTTACAGACATTTATTAACTTGTGAATAGTAAATGATGTGTATGATTAAGCGAATTCATTTCATCTTTTTTTGGGGGGGGGATAGTACGTCATATATATTTAGGTTTTACGATCATATTCAGAATGAAGTTTTTCTTGTTATTCTCTTGATATCTTTATCTCTATAGAATGCTAAGTTTATGTTTTAAGAACAATAGTTTTTTCATTTTCAGAACAATTTACAAGATGCTCTGAATATGAATAACTATATTATATTGATTGTTTGTGTACAGGTAATGTTCATAAATAAGACCAAAAAATTATCAGAGACATGTTGAGTTATTTAAGCCATGAAAAAATGTAATAAAATGATATTCAAAGGTATGTGCTGTTATATTGTCAAAGATATCTTTGTCAAAACTAGTTTGCATTAGCCAATTAGGATTATTATTATAATTCTTTATGCGAAACTTTTATTTGGACATCCTAAAAATAAAAACAAATTTTATATTATAGTAAATTAAAACAAATTTAATATTATGTAACTAGTATAACAGCTTCTTCAAAATGTCTTTTTTAAAAAAAATATGTCACTCAATATTAAGAAATTTCAACGTCATGTATGAATGCGTTTTGTTTTTGATAATGACCAAAAATGATGGATTTGATGATAAATGTAGCGTTTTTTTAAAAATACCTTGTTACTCATTCCCAAGCATGTTTAGTAATTTTAAAATTCACCATAGAAAATTCTAGTTTAAGAAGAAAAATAATTTTATTTTATTTCTTTACATAAATTTTTTCATATCTGTGGGTAAATAAAACATGAATCATAAACTTTCTATAAAACTTCATTTTTCCGTCACTGTGCTTAGTATAACGTTTGTGATCACGCTGTCTTTAAAGAAGAATTTGCTTGATTTTGTTTGGAGATAAAAACATTAAAAAATTCAAAATGAAGGTAAAATAATATTTATTTATAATTAAAATAAATTTAACAATTTATTGCTGATTATTGATTAGATTTTTTTTAATTATTTTATTTGAATATTGAGTTAAAGAATTTATAGATTGTTGGAAAGGAATGTACGAAATTTATTGTATATTTATTGTTTACATTTTCTGTTATTTTTTTTAAATCATTCTGCCTTAAAGATATTTTTTAAATTAACTGTTAAAAATTCCTGTACTTTCATTAAAGATATTTTTCTAAAATGATTTGGGACATTTAAAAATAAAAAGGATGTTTAAAATAAGAAATGAAGAATAATTAATAAATAATTAATACTTATTATGAGTACCGAAATTTAACATACAACTTATCTCTGGTTTTCATTCGTGCTATGGTTTAATGATGGTTTTCATTCGTGCTATGGTTAATTAAAATAAGAAAACAATTATATAAATCCTCTCTGTGAAACATTTTTATCTGCCTTACAATGTATTATAGCCTTACAATGTAATTTCATTTAGATAGTTTTTTTCTCATGTGTTGATTTAAAAAGAATTTAAAATTTCTTGTCCAAAAAAGAAAATAATTAACCAGATAAAATCGATAAAAATGTCATACAAAATGAATTATTTTAACTCTTAATTTAAAAGTAGAAATATAATTTTGTCTTTCAAAATTATGTTTTGAATAATCAACCTATCTCTTTGGAAACTTTACAATCCCTTAAGCACTTTCATACATACTCAAAGTTGTCTTAAATATTTCAGGAAAATTGACAGAATGTATATAATTTCACAATATGCTTTAAAAACATTTCACTTTAAAATCAAAAGAAAATAGCACATGCATTTATAAATAAAATGATTATTTCTCGATACCTATTTAATTATTTAAGATTAGAAGTTTACCCTGATGTATTTATGTATATTGGAGACATGGAAGAGCAAGAATATATTTATATATAATTTTGTAACACCCACTCTTACCAAGGTTTGCTTGTTGCGAAACATTTATTTGAATAGCTAAGTATACTTGGATAGAATTAAACTATTAAAAGAATATAATATGAACAAAAAAAACTGTTAAAAGAATATAATATGAACGAAAACGATTGGTATAGTTTTTCACCTTGTGCGTCCAAAATGAGTTATGTGTGTGGAAAAATGTGAACTTTTAAAATGATGGGTAATTTTTACCAAAAAATATGAAATTCTTTTTCTACTCAATGTAGCATGAACTAGAAATATCAATAACATTGACGTACAATAAAAAAGTAAGTAGTCTGACTCACAAATCTATTGAACAGTGTGTTTCGTAAATATTATTAGCTAATTTCTGTCATTTATTCTAATTATAAATCATTGTCGAATTATATCATTATTAAGAATTATATTCCAAATGTTGATATAATTCATAGAAATAAATATAATTTATTGGAGTTATAGTTAAAAATGTGTAAATTTTCTTAGACACAAAAGTGCCAATGATTAAAAGTTAAGTAAATCATCATTTGTGATACGTTTTCTGTTGTACTACAATTCTTGGATACGAATGGTATGAAAGAAATTCGAAGACCGTGATAAATTTTACTTTCGCTTGCAGTGCTGCATAGAATTCTATTATTTATGAAATTCGAAAAATACGGTTTAATAAATAGATATTTAACTCTCTCCAAAAATGTACATATGGGGTTTCTTTACAGTAATAATTTACATTTCTTTTTCATTGAAAAAATTCATCATGTGAAACTGAATAAGTTTTTAATGTTTTAAACTTGCTTACTTGGACTTATTGCTGAAATTCGTTATTTCTGTGATATATACAAATCATTGTAAACGTAAAGATTGAACATATCAACCCATAAAGTACATTTTTTCGCATTTCTTAAAGTGAAACAACTATTCAAATTTTTAAATTTTTTTAGCTCCTATGAGTTTTAACAGCAAGTTCCCATACTAATATATCAATATGGTGATGTCGGAAATTTCAATATTTACAACGCAGAAAGCTTTCATATACGCAAAAGTATAAATCAACAAAAATAATTACGTCATGATTCAATTAAAAATGCAGAATTGACCTTAATAATGAATGGTCTTAATTTGTTATAAATATAATTTATGACAAGCTTACACACAATTATACTTTTAATAACTTGTGAATAGTAACTGATGTGTTTCATTAAGCGAATTCATTTCATTATTTTTTTTGAGGATATAGTACGTCATATATATATTTACGCCTTACGATCATATTCAGAATAAAGTTTTTCTTTTTTGTTATTCTCTTGATATTCTTATCTCTATACAATGCGAAGTTTATGTTTTATGAACAATAGTTTGATTATTTGCAGAACAATTTGCAAGATGTTCTGAATATGAATAACTATATTGAATTGACTGTATAATATTGACTGTTTTACATATTTACCCAGTAAGTATATTGTTTCGCTTTTATTAAAGTTAAATAAGTGTTTTGATTTTGATATATTTGAGCTCCTATGAGTTTTAACAGCAAGTTCCCATACTAATATTATTCATCAAT
>JAPDSC010141315.1:0-15000 GCA_026290005.1 Latrodectus geometricus
GTCGGTCTCAATAATAAGTTGACATTAAAATATCTATTTCCACATTCCAATTTATTTTATTTTTGCAATAAAAATATTCACTTGAAATGACTTATCTATAAGCAAAATATTATTTTCACATTCTTGTTTCTGTATGGATACAAATTTCACATAAACACAGTTACATATGCTAAAGTCATTTTTCATTTAAAACAAAAAATTTATAATGAGAAATTTTTTTTTGAATATTTTACATACGCTACGAGCATTTGCTATATCAATGAACAATTCTGACATTATATTTAGTTTTTAAATTTCTCTTTTATATGATATAAACTGTAAAGAATATTAATATTATACTTTAGTTTTACATTGGTTTTTTAAATTAATTTAATAATGAATAATTTATTTAATTTTCTTTATTTAATTTTCTATGAACGTGTAAAATAAAAAATATTATCAAAAATTTGAATGTAATTTAAAATTTGAGGATAAGTCAATAATATAATTTGAATATAATTCAAAAATAAAAATATAATTTAAAATTTATGAAATGAATAAAAAAGTTGATTTACATATAATTTTTTTATCATTTCTTATGACCAAAAACTTTTTTTCGTATTCGTAAAACAAAACAATTTATTCGTATTTTTTAATTGAATAAAAAAATATTTTTTTTTCAAATTAATTAAAGTTTTTTTAATTAATTAAATTAATTTTTGATTTTATAAATATTAATACCTCAAATTTAACTTTCTTAAATTAAGAAATTAAGTAATGTTTTAAAAATATGGCTAATTTCTTTAACTGCAACATCAATTTTTTTTGATAAACTAATAACTTCGTAACACTTAATGAACAACAAAATATAATTAATAATAAAATAATCAAGGCTAACTTATTTTTTATTGAAGACACACACAAAATGTGCTAAAAAAATTATATTCTATAAAAGGAATTTTAGAAATAAAACCTATTTACAGACATTTATTCAATATGTAGTATTTTTTGTCACAGGTTTCATCTATTAAATGTTGTATTTTTCAAGCCTTTAAGAATTTTACTGCTCAGTGAAAATAAATTCATAGCATTTAATAAAATCTTTAGTTAATTAATGATTTTCTACTGTATGATCAAGAATACAAAAAACTCAAACTGTTTTTATTTTACAATATTTTCAAATGATTACTTGAACTTGTTTGAACTGAAAAATTCAGAGATTTTTTTAGCTCATTAAACTATGTTGATTAATTTTTTCATTTATTATCAAAAAATTTAGAAGCTAAATGATTTCTCTTAAACCTTCTTTTTAAAATGATCACTAACGAGAACATTTCGCTTCCAAAAGAATATAATCCGCATATGTCAAGTGTAGAAATAATTATAATTACAGTTTTCAAATGTTATCATGCATGTAATTTAAAAAATATAAAATTGTTATCAACATAAAGAATATAAAGAAAATGTTTAATTTCTTAGAGATTTTTTGCTTTCGTTCAAATTTTCGTGTATTATGCTAGTTCAAGATATGTCATGCCAGTTCAAAGAATATTATGTCAGTTTTATCATTTGAATGCACGCGTTCTCAGTTACAGCAACAATATCACATATAATTTGTATTTACAAAAAATGTTCCAGATTTTTTTTTTAATTTTTAAGCACTTTAAGCCCTTTGAGTTTCATTAAAAAATGGAACAACTTTCAATTTTTATCAAATTTAAACTCTTCTGCGCAATGATATACAAATTTGTTTTCTATCACTCCCTAATATTTTCCATGGTAGTTGTTGGAACCTAATTCTTTTTAAAAAAATGAAACATATCGATAATTAAGTAATATCACACATCAAACAAAATCACAGTATTGTTGTAACTCTAATGACTTTCAAATTTACAAGTTAACGTAACTTGTTACGTACATTGACTTCAGTAACTAGAGCTAGTGTTAAGCGATATTTTCATACAGATTATATGACAACTTTTATATCAGTTTGATGATATAAGTAGTAGTAAGACTGTAAACAAAACAGGTAGTGTCACTTCCTATTATGGCAGTGACAGGTGATATCCTGACAGGTGATACATTCTTAAGTGATATACTGAACGGTATAAAATTTTAAGAGGTTTAATACAATTACCTTACAACTGGATTTATAAATTCTATACATTGCACAAGAATACAAAGGAGCTCGTAGGTGAATGACGTAGAAGAATTCGATGGTGCTAATGACTTCACATACAATACATCGTTTGTTCATGCTATCCATATTGTTACGTTAGTGTTTTTTGCTAACAAGTTTGTTTTTGTTAATAATACTTTAGTGTTTCTTAACAATTTAAATTAAAAATATAACCATATTCAAAAAAATGAATTAGAATGCAATGTAAAATATGAATAATAATGAATTTAGTAGAAATACTTTTTAAAATAATTTATTCTAAAAAATTTGCATTGTAAAATGTATTTAATAAATGTACTGTTTGGTAATGAATGTTAAGTGAGATTATAATATTGAATGACTTAGAGGTAATTCAAACACACCATACTACCTCAAAATATCGCTCTATATTTTCTAAGGAAATTGTTGATTACTAATGAGAAATAATGAAAAATACTATTATTCTTCAAATTTCGTCTCGATATGAATACTTTTATTATTATATTTAATAATTTTTTGTTGAGTAAATATTTATCATTTTCATTCATTTTCATGATTATTAATTTGTCCATAAGAACTAAATTTAAATTGTAATCCAGTTCTGATTGTTTTCTAAGAAAATTAAAGTATTTAATAATAAACTCTATGTGAAGAATTAAAAAAAGCAGTGTTGAGTGAATATCCTTTAGCTAACTAACAATTCATTAACTGAACTATGAAGTAGTTCGCAGTGTTATTCATTGGATAAATTTTATATTGTCAACTTGAGTACATCAAAAGATTTCAATGTTATAAGCTTAAAAAATGCTGATATTTTATCACAAATTATTAATTTAATAAAATTTAAACATTTTGATTTAAAATTTTGAATTACATTTATTTTATGATTTACCATACCACTTGTTTTAAAATTGAGTAACTTAACTTATACTTAAATATATTTTTTGCCCAAAACGTCTGTTTTTTATCAATTGTTTATATTTAACTATATTTTGAGAATATAAAAGTACTTTTGTTGTAGTATTTTTCTTGTGGTTGATCTATTCGAAAGCATCTAAGTTTAAATTCTAATTAGTAAGGTATATTGATATCTAACAAATTTCTGTATTGTGTTTTATTTTGTAGTTGATTTGCAATAAAACATCATTTGAGGCTGATCTACTAACATAATTTGATATCTGATGCATGCATTTACTTCAGTATGAATTTCACTACAGTTTTGTACGATATTTATGAAAGTTCATACGGTTGATTAGATATAAAATTAGATAAAGATGTAAAAGTAAAGAAAGACAACATTCCAAAAGCATAATATTTTCATCTTGATAGACTATAAAAGCTGCTTTTGAAATATCCTCACAAGGTTTATTAACATACATTAATATTGTTTGATTTTAAAAAAAGGCGTTATTTTAATCATATGAAACTAATAATAAGCTTCGTTCTACATCGAATTATTTTACACTATCAACAGTTGATAAGCTGCCCAACCTGTCTAGGTGTTAGCGTACCTGACGATGCATGGGGAGGGCCTGGGTTCGAATCCCTGCTCGGGTATGGATGTACTTTCTTTCTCTCTCTTTCTTGTCTTTGTCCTTTCTTTGTGTGCGAATGGTTGCCTACCCTATAAACGGGCACCTATGGCATGTGTGTACTGAGGAAGTCGGACTCCACACCAAATACAGTTCAGTTGGAAAAGTGGAGCAGCGCACCCCATATTGCCAGCCTGGCTGGCACAGGACAAGTGGGGGGACCTGGGTTCGAATCCGGCTCGGACATGGATGTACTTTCTCTCTCTTTGTTTCTTGTCCTTTCTTCAAATGATGAATCAATGTGGCCCGCTCTATAAACGGGTTTGTAGTAGTGTGTCGTGGGCGATGCTACTCGTATGAACCTCCGTGAATTGGTTCACAGGTGTCCACCGGGTAACGATAAAATGAGTAACAGTTTCCGGCCTTGTTGGGGCAAATGGGGTAATGTGCTTACTTGCTCAAGGGTGCCCGCTATTAGAAATAAATTTTTAAAAATATCCATATATCAAATGATTTTCCAAAAGCATAATATTTTCATCTTGATAGACTATAAAAGCTGCTTTTGAAATATCCTCACAAGGTTTCTGAAAATATAGTATCTAAGAGTTTTATAAAGAGTATGTAATCCACTGAAAAAGAAAACATTTCTATTCCTATAACTTTAAGCTTCTGAAACAACCTCTTTTATTTGAGTATTATAGAGCATAAAACTTTTTATATCATCTATTAGTTAGATAATAGTTGACGACATATTGCCTAATTAAACCCTTTTATTATAGCCATTTACCTAATTATAACAAAATTATGACAATTAACCTAAAACATGCTTACTATCACCAATATTGAAAATATAAATTCTATAAAACAGCAACAGTTACCTTAAATTACCTGATGCCAAATCTAAATTAGAAATTATTACCTGTTGCAAATGGTTCCTATAAATAACAAGAATTATATAAATTTCTTTCTCACGATTTACTTCAATTTAAAAATCTAGTCTGACATTATTTGTCGTTTTAAAGTTATGAAATCTTTACTTATTCTAAATTTCACTTTTTCCCAAAGGAAACCATATATTTTAATCTTTTCATTTGTTGAAAATAATAATGTTGATCAGCATTTTTATTTAAAAAACAATCTGTTTAGCTACACCACTTTGTATTTCGATAATTTAGTTCCCATAATTTATTAAAAGTGAATTTCATTTTAAATATTTAAAAGAAAATGATTCATTAAAAGTTTTTTTTTTATTTCAATGTGGGTTTAATATATTTAAAAAAATATAGAATTTCTATTTTTGAGTTTAGATAAAATGAATTTCAATTTATTGTTATTTATTTTTCATGAATATAATCGAGAATTTTTGTAACAGTGATAGAATATAATTATTGGTATCCTATATTTTATCTTGTTTAAGTATTTTGTCTTTAGTTTGATGACTTGTAATCAAAGGTTTTGTTAGTAAATTTATTTAGATAAAACTAAAGTGATATTTTACTTTCAAGATTCTTCAAAATAAATCATTTTATTAAAATAAAAAAAAAAATATATACAATTTTTATATTTTTGCAATGTCTAATTTCTTAAGTAAAATTTATTTGCATTTTAAACTTTACTTAAGGATCAGTTTGCAAATCTATTTGCTTTAACACTCAAAAAATTACTTTTCTCGAAATTGATCTATAAAATAAACTAAATGGATGCTTAACTAGATTATGATCTTCACATCGTTTATTTATTTATTTTTTTTACTTATGTAAAGTGCATTGCGTAATTTTATGAAATGCGTAGTGGTCTCAATTTTATATTAACTAACGATAAGCTTACTGTGACTTGTCTAAAGTTAGTAAAAATTGCATTTAAAAAACAAGAAAAATAAAATGTTGGGACATTTCTTAAGTGCAAAAGTGATAATTTTACCTAGAAACATGCTTGAGTTCCAAGAGTGACTCCGCAGCAAAACCGTTGTCATAACAACTGCATCTTGGCGTAGCCATTAGGCCATCGATTTTTTTTTAGTTTTCTTGTTTTGGCAACAGACAAAGCGTCGAGTGCCGGATATGACGTCATGAGTTCAGAGGAAAGCTGTTTTGTCTTTTCTTTTCGTTTGTTTCCTTGGTGGTAGTTGATTTTAGTGTGAACCGAGTTGAGGTGTTTTGGAGTAGCTCGTCGCCTGGTTGTTTTAATGAGCTTGTTAGCTTGATGTGCTTTTGTAATTTATTTTTGAAGCTCAAACTTCCGTATAATGATGATTTTATGCTATGATTTTATCACTATTTGCTTTAAATAGCACGTAGTGCTTTTAAATAAAAGCCTTTGTGTTTTATTTATTGTTAATTAACTTTTAACCTGTTTAAGTGATTGCAAGATATGTGGTTGCTGTAATCTATTGTTAATTGAATTAAGAATCTAAAATAAATGTTGTATTCTTAATAATTTTTAAAATTAAAATTAAGTTTGTAAAGAAAAGCAATTTTCATATAATTCTTATAATTTATAATTAAATGTATTTAAATAATTCGAAGCTATTATTGAATTTTCGCTTCATTTTAAATATTTGAATTTTCTATAATTTTAAGATTTTCCTTTGAAAGCATAAAGTTTTTTTATAAATCTATTAGATGTTAAAAAATTACAAAAGTTTTTAATCATCTCCAAAACTTTAGATCCTAATTAAATAATATGTAAATTTCACTTAAGTATAAAAAGTATTGTTTTAAAAATCAACAAAAATGTATATTTTTGATTCATAATATGTATTATGGTAGCTGTCATACATTAATACTATATTTAACAACCATATGAATTTGCGTATTATAACTATGTAAAAAATTTCTAGGATAAGTTTATTATTTATTAAATTTTATATAAAAGCCAAAGCAACATTTATCCAAATAGAAATTTATGAAGTCCTAATAATATTCATAATATGCATTGTTTTAATAAAAAAAACCATAAATTATAATGTAAGCTCTCAGTAAGCTTTAGTATCATCAATTATTTTTTAATGTATACAATTAAAATCATGTTAAATATATTTATATATTTGATTCAATAATGTATGACATAATGATGCCCACGTAACAAGCAAAACAAAAAAAAAAACATATTCTCCTTCATAATAATGTCACGAACTAAATTAAACTAAAAAAAAGAAAACTCTTCAAAAAAATCTTTTATTAAAAATATAACAAGAATTCTCAGAACTTGAAATTACTTTATAAGCGCTATTGGTTTTTCAAGTGGGATGCATATGATTACTGAAAAAATATATGATCAGTAGATTTTAAAATCTTATGATCCTTAAAATATGTTAAATTCATTCTTTTATAAATGCATTAGTCAAACTACATAAATATAAATGATTCAATGCTCTATTATAAAATTTTAATTCTATGTTTAAAACCATTCATGTTGATTATTAAGTGCAATTTATACCATCATTATGAAAATTAACTTATCATTATAAAAATCAACAATTATTTTAAATGTTTAATGATTTCACATTTTAAATTTGTAAGTCATGGTATCCTTGTTAGTTACGGCATTCACTCCTGTTATCGGACTATAATGAGTTCAACTCCCCAACCCAATTAAAGTTCTACCATGTTCGTTAATGTGGCTTGGGCAGGTTAAATGTTTGTCCTGGTCATGGTATTTTCCATGTTAAGTGATATTTTTAGAGGTGAAAGAGGTCAAGTCTGAGGTTCTATTTATTGTCATCTTCTAAATTACGAAACCCATTTCAGGGGCCATCATGAGACCCCTATCAGGTGCATCAATATTAAAAGTTCAATTACTTCCGCTTTCTATAGTGCTGAAAGGTGAAACTTCTAGTAGCCGGGTGTTGAAATGAAACCACTTTCTAAAATTGTTTAGTAGTGAATCAATCAAAGATTGGTTGTTTCACGAACCCTTTGGATGGTTTTCTATTAATAATGATTTAAATATATACAAACAATTTGTAAATAATTTAGGATTTTCTATAAAGTAATATCTAAAAGTTATTATTATTGGTATTTTATCTTTTTTTGGTATTTTTATATTAACGTTTCCCCATTATGTTGTTATCAGGAGTTCTACAGGTCTATGAAAACAAATGTTTGCGGAAGACCTCTTTACTTGTGTATCATAAGGCTATTTGATTTTCAGGATATTTCTTTATAGAAAACTTTCAATGCTGCAGTGGATTTATCTGTAAAATTGGTTTTTCACGCTCTGAAAAATATTTGGTCTGCTATTTCTAAATAACACTCAATTTCTGTTTTGGTTTGTCTCAAAATGGAGTTGAAGCTCATCTCAAAATATGTGTGAAATTCCATTTTCTATTTTAATAAAAATGAGTATGGAGACAAACGTACTAATGAAAACTCAGACCTTTATATTCGTTATATTCTCAATAAATAAAAATTAAATATAAGTTAAAAGTAAAAATTAAAGGTTATTTTATTATAAAAATGTAAAACAATGAAATATAGTGCTCTTAAGGTACTGGCCTAGAGAATTTTATAGTTCTGTAATTAAAAACTATCTTTAAATAAATAGTTTTAAAACTTTGTTTTTAAGATATATATTATATATATGTGTGTTTATGTAATATATATTAACACACACACACACATACACACACACACACATATAGATTTATAGATATATATATATATATATATATATATATATATATATATATATTATAAAATGTTTAACAAAGTGGGGTTATTTTATTCTTTAGAAAAAATAATTGTTCGGTAAGTTTCACAAGAAAGTCAAAACTAGATCCTTTTGACTAAATATTTTTAATGTACTGTGTGAGTTTTCACTATATTTTTAAATGTACTTGTTTGCATTGTTTCTATTTCTGGCTTTCCAAATATTTAGTGTTTAAAAAATGTTTTAGTTTGAAAAATATAAAACTCACTTATTCATACACATGCACATTAAGCTAATACATTCATCCTTAACATGTCCTCAAGAACTTAAAGATATTTACCATGTTCCCAAGAGAATGATAGTCGTAATACAATAATCAGGTAAAAATGGCTATTATAGCAAATATCATACTAAAGTATTTCAAATGTTTCAAATAATCAATTATTTTAATCTAGACTAAAACATATGTGAAACTTGAAACATGAAATTTGAAGAATTAATAAATTTTCAATTCTTAAAGAAAAATTTACTCAGGAAAGTTCTTCGAATACTTTTTCTATTATTACAAATGAAGACTTTTATTTGCCTTTTGTTATCAAAATTTTAATTTAAAATACATAATCAGTCTCTATTTATTTTTTTGAAAAGGTGTTTACTTCTCTAATATCACACAAAAATATTTCAAGATAATTCACAAAGAGTTTTTGTTATTTTTCCTAGGCCATACGTGGGTATGAAACTTTCAATTATAATGCAAATCCAAAATTAATATTTATTTACTTCTCCTTTCAGATTTTCAGACATAATGCAAATATACCTTCCAGCTTAAACTTCTAATATTTACTTACTCATTTTTAAAGGATAATTATTCAAAAAGTAAATTAAATATTTATAAAAACCACGTTTAAGTTGTTCTAGTAATTATTTAAAATTAAAAGCAACTTTGTTTTGTTTGTTTTATAAAATAAACTTAAACGAAGGAAAACTTTTAAAGTTTTTTGATTAAATATTGTATTTAGATAAAAGGTTTAAGAATATAATTAATGGCTAAAAATGTGAATAATGAGTATTAGTTTTGTACTATTCGCAATACATATTTTTTTAAATATTTAATTATTGCATACATTTATTTATATAATGGTAATCACAGAACATCAAAAAGTTATTGACTTTACAATAAAAATAAAAAGTAAACATAAGAATTATTTTAAAATAAAATATTATTAAAAACACTTATTATAATTTAAAAAAAAATTAATTCAATTGGTATGAAATATTTTCAATATACTAAATTGATTATTTATATTTTTTATAATTTTAAGATATTTTAAAATATAGGATTTAAAGCTCTGAATTTTCAATAATTTATTAGTTAAGCTGTGTAGTTTTGGTCGTCAAATACTTTAAAAATAATTTTTGGACTCGTCGTAATACATATATGTATACAATATAATTTTTTAGTTTGTTATACATGCGCATTTTTATTTTTAAATTTGTTATGCATACGCATCAGAATTAAATTTTTAAATTTTTATAAACATCACTATAACATATATTCCATTCATTATAATATTAAACAAGATTAGAATAAATGTATGCATATTTTTTATTAATTATTTAACTAAGCATCCATTCGATAGCTTATTTCTTATTCTAGAATATTTATACTTATTAATATCCTTAGTAAGCTTTATATCTGTATTAAGACACATTTAGAGAAAATAAAATTGCATTCTTTTCTTCTTCCTATTTAAACACTGAATTATATAGGAATTATTATTTTTTTTTTTTTTTTTTTTTTTTTTTTTTTTACATGTGGAATTTTATTTTAGAATACTATTTTTATAAAAATAAACATTGAAGGAAATTCAGTTTTTTGTGTTTAATTTAATGAAAAATGTTGTTCTTAAAACACGTATTGCGGAATAATGTTTAAAAGATGTTTCGAATAAATAAATATTTAATATTCATGCTATCAAAGATTTATACGGTTGTCAGGTTAAAAAAAGAAAGCTTTTTTTATAATCTTGATAAAAATATTTTGTAACTTTAAAGGGATTACATTTTAATTATTCACTTTTGATGGAAAAATAAATTTTTTTTCAGCTTTTTTGTTAATGTTAAAAGATAAAGCATGTTTCTTTAGTTCTTTTGAAGAAAATTAATTTTTACTATCGCAATCATTATAATTGCTTATTTTCAGCATGATTTTTTATAAATACAATTACACTGCATTTTGAATTTCGCTATAAAAATAATCGAATTATTAAAAATGTGCAAAATATTCTTATGTAAAAGAAATTTTATTTTTCTCTGGTGTAATAAAAATACATTTTATTTTTTGAGAGTCTCACATTTTATTTAAGAAGTTTTGAAAAAATTGCTTTAAAGTTTCGAATAACATCAGCACAAATATATTTTGTATATACATTGATGAAATTAATAAATGAGTTAAATTTTTGTAATATATATAAAGTTTTGACAGTGTAAAATTTTGCAGGATATTTAAGGAGTGTACCTTTGTTCTATTTGAAATGAATTCTAATTGTTTTATGTTAATGTTTTTAATTATTTAACAAAAGTAAATGTAAACATATTTTACTTTTAAACTAATACTATTTTAATATAAAAAGTAGTAAAAATTAGCAAAGAAAGTAATTCATTTTGTATTAAAATAATATCTTTAATTAGCATAAAATAATTAAAAATTTTACTTTATCTTTTAATTATCTAATTACCTTGAAAACAATACTGCATTAATTCAAATTAACTTGAAAACATTAACTAAAATTAACTTGTAAACATTACTGCATTGATTAAATTATTTTTATGGATTTTCATGCAAAAATATGCTTGAAGCTTGAGAAATAATTTTGCTATTCAAACATTATTGCTGATATACTGAAAATCACTCAGAATGTATTAAAATTACTTTTTCTTTTTAAAATAATTAACGAGGTATGTGGTTTATTTAACCAAAAAAATTCCTTAAATTAAACAAAAAAGTTCAATCATACTAATAAACACCTTTGTAAATTATATATTTAGATTACTATAAATTATTAGAGGTACATATTCTTTCTGTATTTACTTAAATTCAGATTACAATATTGAAATTCTTAAAAATATCCATTCAAATTATCTGTTATCAAATATATTCAAGGTTTATCTTTCAAAAAAATTATCATCTATTCATTAAAAAGTAGATAAGTGTAGAATGTTACCTTACTTTAATATAACAACAGTAAAATTAGAATTACTGAATTTGGAATTATATCTTATTTTTAATGTATAGTATTATAAGGAATTACTTTAAGCATAATGAATTGTAAATTATATCATTACAAATAAGTACCTTATTATAAAACTTAGATTAATTTATTTTTGAAAAAATTAATATAATCACAGTTCTATAATATAGGTTACATTATAAAATTGAAATTAGGAGATTTAATTTGTAAGAACAATACATAAACAATACTTAAATTGACATAAAAAAAATGTAAATATCACAAAACTCATGTCTGGGTTTTCTCAATTTAATTACATTTTATCATGTTCTTAAACAAATAAAATATCTGTTGATGGTTATGAATATTTGTTGATAATCATGATGGTATAGTCCTAAATTAGTTTTCTAAAAAAGTAAATCTTTACATTTGGATAAGTTGTTAATAAATCCATATATTTAATTTATACTCTCGTGTTATAAATTGCAAATTAATTTAGTTAATAATAATTAATCACCTTTTGGTTAAATACTAAAATGATTCTTAATTGACTACACATGTACTAAAGCATTAATTAATGTTCTTTAACAAAATTTATACCTGCAAAACTACAAAGTTTTAAAAAAGTAAATAGCACATGTTTGAAATAGATTCTATTTGGCATTTATATACATACATAGTAGTGCTGGAAAGCTCCCGAATGTGGCTAAGGCCTTGCTGGTTTCGAATACTCATTCTTCACGTAGATATCATAATTTCAGACTATGGTTAGGTGAAGAAGTCATACCTAAGGTGGCGATTTTTCATCCAGACCATACTAAATTATAGAATCTTTCGACTTAGATTTAAAGTCAAAGTATTTTAAAATTTATATAGGCACTTTCACTACCTATGGGGCTTCTGTACACAGACAGGGTGAGTGTGGTCACGCTTCCATCACAATCCGTGGCAAAAATTCTGCGTTTCATTTTCATGATATTATGGGAAGCGACGGGAAGCAACCAATGGATTCGATTCCACTGGCAAACAAATTTCCCAAATTTTGCATTACAGACAAACACATTTCAAATTCTTAATTTAAAGTTTTATTTCATTTAAAAGCAAAGTCCAACAAATACATATGTTAAGCAAAATGCTTTTTTATATAATTTAAATTAAAATACTCTTTTTGTTGACCGTTCTGCTTATAGTTTTAATAAACTAAGCACATTGGTTAAAGTTTTCGTAGTTTATTTTAAACTTCATATATCATCCAATTGGCACATGAAGCTTCTTAAATATTTGATTGAAGGATATTAAATTATATCAGCATAATAAAACCCTCTAACAGCATAATAAACTCCTCGTATAAAGTTTTTTCACATAAATGCGTAATGTGCAAAAACTAAAATTATCATAGAAGCAATGACAATCCTTAAATAATTTAAGTCCTTTATAAAGTGCATGCTATTTAGATGAATTTAAAAAATTTTCTGAATATTGTTTTACAAAAATTTTATTTGAGTCATCAAAAATCCTTATAATTGCTTATTGTAATCATTATTTCTCAAATTACATTATTTTTAATCAAAATTAAAACATTCATGATATTAGCTTCTTAAAACATAAATGTTTAACTAAGCAAATGTGTTTTATATTCAGAATTAACAAGTTGTCTAAATAGTAATTTTAACATAATAGTTTACTAATATATAATAATAATCTTTATTAAAGAGCTAAATATTTTTATAATATATCCTGATATTTTTGAGATACTAAAAACATTTACGTGCCATATAAATATATATAACCAGCTTTACTATTTTGTGTAAAAAAATAAATAAATAAAAAATAAAAAATAAAAAAACACTACAGAAAGTATTGCTTGCAATTTCACTCTATATCTTTTAATATATGTTATGAAATTCTATGGCAAGAAACTTAGAGGATTGAAAAAGTATTTTATTCATATTGTGGTTCATAAGATATTCAAAAATAATTCCGAATTGAGGTATAACATTCGTGTCTTTTATATGACATTTGAGTAAATAATGCCAATCTGTAACTAAGAAACATTTAAAGATCAAATCTAATAAATACAAATTTATGAAATAAAGATAAAATAGGTAACACAAACTATTTATTCTTAAAATCGATAATACTTGAAATAACTTATTCAAAACAAAAAGGCATTAAGTTTGATTAAATAATACTTTGCTAATTATTATTGACATTAAAATAATATAATGGAGATAGAAAGAGACAGCTATTCTCAGAGGAAATAAATTTTGATTAAGTTTATTGCTTATTACGGGTATTTTTACTCTAAATAAAATGTTGAAATTGCTACTTCGCGAAAGATTCTGCACACTAAACTAAGAACGAGAGTAAAATTAATCTAATATTTCAGAAATTTAATTATTTTGTAATCTATTATAGTAGCTGGATTGTGCATTTATTAATCAAAATAAAATTTAATGCGTTTTGAAGTTTGAAATTTTTTATACAGAATATATTACTAAGCCTTATAAAAATTTTTATTTTTCCCAGAATATCTTAATTTTGACATTGAAATAACTCATTCTTTAAGTGTAATGACGTGTATTAAATTTATTTTTGTAATTCAAGTAGTTTATTGCGCAATAACAATTAATGTGAGATAAAATATTTTGATGTTTATATTAATATTTCTTTTTTATTTTATTATGAACTTCAAATAAAAAGATGTTTATATTAATTGAATTATGATGGTCAGAGAAAAATATACATATTTAGATTTTCTTCTGTAAAGTGAAATCAATATTTAGGAAAAATTATTTGGAAAAAATATCTGTATTACAAATAGCTATATAACTGAAGAATATAACTTTACAGTCAGCTATTTTAAAGATGGTGAATGATAGGATCACTTTATCGCCATCTGTTGTCACAGTTATTGATTCACTTATATTTTTCCTATTTTTTACAATACAGTGATTTTCTCAAGTAAAACATAAAAATAACGAAAATGCTTTTAGTTCAACTTTGGAAAAATTGGATTTGTCCGATCAATAACATAAGAAACTGAGTGACGCTTTGTTTTAGAAAGGTATCATGTTTCTCAAATTATTAAGTCACAAAAATAAGTTGGATAATGTAAATTTATATTGGTTTCAGTAATGTTGTGAATACTAAATGACATAGTTTGACATTTGAAAAATCCAAAGCATTTTCAAAATGCATGGATATTAGTTTACTTTTTTAAGTGCAAAAATATGTTGCTGAAATGATTTTCACTTTTGAATTCTAATGTAATTTTTACAATAACGTATGTAGTATTCATGAATTAACTCATATCAGTTATGATAAAAAAAATGTTAAATATCTTCAGATATAAGGAATAAGTTCTTACAAAAAATCATTTTTAAATATAGTAATTTAAAATTTATCTCTATACCTTTTACGTAATTATAATTAGAATTGAATATATATA
>JAPDSC010141339.1:0-17415 GCA_026290005.1 Latrodectus geometricus
TTTTTTTAAAGAAACCAAAATTTTATGATAGGAAGATTCGTATAGCCTATCGGCAATTCTTGAGCTGTCACTGGGAATATGAAATAGCCGGGCAGTAAGACAAATGATGTCAATACTAGCAGTAAACGCTGCAGTAATGGATTTTCACACATTATGAATGAGAAAGAAAAAAATCTGAGACTAACATTTTTGGTAATATGAGATAAATGATAGACCGTGACCAGACAATGCTGAGTCATGTGAATACGTATTTTTTTTCTTTTCACTTACATTTATCTTCTGTTTTACATGAATTTTATTTAGTCAACTTAGCCCTTATCATCCACCAATATAATTTACCTTTTTTACTCAACATTTGTAGTAAAGAAACTGCTTTGAAATAATCCATGGGCTACGTTGTTTTTTATATATCCTTTAAGCATTCCATTCTTGAAAAGAGCACCTCCCTATGAAGGAGGAAATACGACGTGGCTCACAGATAACATCACTCTTTGGGCTTCAAATTTAGATGTACAAAACCATAGGAGCCCCAAATCCTGACTTTTAACACCCCTAGAGGTATTAATCCCAAAAATCTGTTAATTATAAAATATAATAAAGGTCTCTTAGTAGTAATAATTACTGTATAATTACTGTTAGCAATGTGTGGTTATATGATTACGCTATGATCATCTCTTTACAGCCGTTGAGATCATTTCACCATATATATACTTTTTTATAAATAAAATGCATTTAACAAAATCAAAGCTTATTAACGAGTCATAATATGTATAAAATAACAAAAATGTGTTTAATTATTTTTCACAGCTGAAACTAAATTTCTTTATTGTATCGTTACGAACAACTCTATAAGTTTACAGAGTTCATTACATTAAAATTCAATCAACTAAGTATTATTAAAAGTTAGATAAAAACATCCATAATGTTCCTATTTTATATTTTACATGTTTAAAATGTTATAATAATCATTTGTTTAGCAGTATTCGTGTATGTTATAAAATATATAATACAATTTTTTAGATCCCAAGTACATTTTTACTTTGAAATTATTAAAAAAATAGGGAATATGAAGTAATATATTTATTTATACATAATCATGGCTTAATATGATTATGATATAATAACTTTCTGGACATTGGATAATCTAACTTTTTTAAGAAAAATAAGATACATAGTTCGAGAAACGAAATATTCCAGTCTTTTATCAGCAGGTTTCCGCCAAACTTAAATTTTATTCGATCATTCCGCCCATATTGCCTTGATCTTTTCTTTTCGACCAATCTGAATTACAGATAGGGGATATTTCCAAATTTAAAAAAAGTGAAACTTTCAGAATAAAAAAAAAGTAGATTTGTTTGCAATTTGTAATATCCTATGGGAAAATCTAGGAAAATAGTCTGTGCTTCTTTTCAAATTTGGCTATCTTGCAATTAGTGAAAAATAACTATTATATTTTGAAGACTATTTTATAAATTATTCATATTTATCAAATATTCATACCAGTGATGATAATATAGAATTTAAAGTATAAATTAAATCTTACTAATGCTTTTTTCATGTTTATTGCTTTAGATTCTGTAAACAAAGGACAGATTATATATAACAAATGACAGATTACATGAAAATAGAAAGAGATTTAAATTTGGGAAATAATTTGAAATGTTATTGCAATTTACTACACATATTGATACAAATTGTGATTAACATAATCTTTAGTTACTTTGACTATTTTTAAATTAAAATTTAAGCTAATTAGAAAATTTAGTTTAATTAAATGTTCATCAAAGACCATTGTAATTTTAAAGAGACGTAGAAAAATAAATATCTTAAGACCTAATGTTGTGACAAATGTTATAAATTATAATAGTTAATTAAATTAAACTTTTCTTAGAAATAAACTTGTATATAGTTTAAATCAAAACAGATTAGAGTTAGTTTAAGCAAATTGTCAACATGTTTATGCAAATTTTCTAACAAATTAATAATACTTATTTGGAATAATCTAATCTAATAATAATTAAAAATCTAACAAATTAGGCTTAAATATATCAAATGTTTCTTTATTAAAATAAACAAATATAAACACAACATATGCTATATTTAAGCCTTCTTTAATCGAAAACTATATTTTTACCATACATAGACTGATATCATCTTTATGCTAAGATTTATTAATTGTTTAATTAAGAAATTATATGAATTTTGTTATGCTACTGTTTAATAAATATTGTTCATAACCTATAAAATTTGAGCAAAAAAATGCTATTTTTATAAAAAAAAAATTATTATTATTTATAAAATTTATTAGGAATTAACTAAACACTTTTAATGTAAGTATATTTAAGCATCTCTTTAATTTTAATTTCTTGTAAACAATTTTTAACTTAATATTTGCCAAAGATTGGAAATTTAGTGTTTCATTTATTATATAATAAAATGTTTAAGAGAAGTTCGATGAATTAATAGCATAACTTAAATATAGAATATACAGAATGTTATGATTTGAAATAATTATTTTTATTGACAAAATATTGGGTTGTTGGGAAAAAAATTTCTTCTTTTTCCACTTGAACTAATTTTTTGCTAGTGAAAACAAACCATTTTATGAATATGAAATCATGCTACGACCAGAAAGATTGTAAAACGTATTGCACTAGAATTAACAATATACCTTGTTATAAAATATTTATTTGCTATAAGTTTCTCATTTTCATAAAAAATGAAAAAAAATTCCGAACGTCCCAATAGTATAAGTGCAAGGAAATATTTTAGAAAAAGTACTGAACCTTTTTTTCTTAACTTTTATTCATTCTGCGATAGTAAAAGTATCTTGTTCATATTTAAATACATTGAATGATATGAAATAAACGTATGCTTATAAATAGGTTAATCGGATGTATAACAAAATAATCACACTTATTGTTTTCACTAATAAAACAGATAAATGAAATACTGCATTATTAGTGAAGCAAAATTGGTGAATGAAATAATATAATTGATAATTTTCCTAACTGTAAGATATTAATTATTCATAATTTATAGGAAAGTACCTACTTTCAGTTTGAATGAGATTAACAAAAGACATAATATAAGGGCAGTCACGTGATATGTTGAATAATTAGGGGATAAAAATTCTTTTTTTTTTCTAGAGATTACAATCAAACAATACTAACATAATTTAAAAAGTTAAACTTGTATACCTTAAACTTTGATAATTTTCTTTTAGATGGTTTTGACCTCTCTTCAGCGAAAGAGTACTTACTTATTTTTATTATAATTAGTTAATTGCTAGTAGTGTTATAAAATGCGTATAAAATCACTTTATCTTTTTTCCTTACTTGCAATTTCTTACGCAAATTTTTATACCTCATGTTCTTCAGTTCATTGCGCTAAAATTTTGATAATTATTCATTTTATTAACTATAGGAAAGTATGAAATTATTATAAAGACAGCTTTAGAAATTAAAAGCCAACAGCTCCGTCATGATATTAAAATGAAATGCTTGTAAAAATAACACTATTTAAGAATGTATTGCGTGTTTTCATATATAGCAGTTTTAATTGTAATCAAATAGAAATATTCCTCACTAAGAAGATTATTAAATAATTGTAAAAAATAGGTTTTTAAGTGTGGAACGTAGTAAGTACTATCAGTTTTATCTCATTATTGCATTTAATGTCTTTTAATTTTGTTCTAATAGACGTTAAAACAATAAATTTGCAAATAAAGCCTATAATTCCTCTAATGAAAAATATTTTCTCAAAAATTGAGAATATATAAATCATTATGAAAATATATTTCAGCGCTGCTTAAATAGTTCTTTAAATATTTTTATTTTATTATAAAATATTTTATTTATTTTGTTTATCTATTTTATATCTCCCGTTCATAAAATTTTAATTACCATTGATTTAAATCATCTGTTAATTTTCAGTTATCAATATTGGGTATGAATATTTTAATTTTTAAAAATAACTTTTAATTGCTATTAGTTTTCAATAAAAATTACTTTTAGCTTTTTAATATATATAGCATTTTATTTTAATCATTCCAATGAAAATGTACAATTTAAAAATCTATCAAAGCTGAATGATTAATAAGTTCATATTTCTTCTGTGGTAACATAACTTAAAAACTTCTTAAAATATGTTTCATTTCTATCTACCTATCTATCCATGTATAATTATATATATATATATATATATATATATATATATATATATATACTTTCCTTCGAAATAAATTATTAAAATTTTTGCAATTATAACAAATTCTTGAATACTTGAAATTCCTTCTATGTTGTATGCTGGTAAAATTTATTAATTATATAATGTTTTCTTGAAAAAAATATTAGAATTCACACTTTCAGCATGTCTTCTAAGCATTTTTTCGAAAGCAGCAATGTCTACACATAAAATTTTGAATTTCCTGAATTTCATCTACATACTTTTTACAATTTTCTTTACAAATAATGTATAAAAGGCATTCAATTTTCATTAAAATTGCTTAATATTTTTAAAATAATATTATGGTTTCTCAATAATAAAATTACATACCATGATATGTTTAATTAAAGTACAGTTATAATTATAAGCGTGAAAATATATTTAGATTTTTACTTTTAAATAAAAAAATATAAAAGCTATTTGAATACAATTGATATTGAATTAAAAACTATATGAATAAAGTGACTTGTACTACCGTAAAACAAAATTATTTTGCAAATGAAACTTGTTTTTATCAGGAAAAGATCACATCACTAGTGTCTATCAGCAAAATAATAATTTTTCACTTTAAAAATAATTTTATGATGTAACTTGAAAATATTTTATATCTTGAATTATATATAATTAGATGATAAATTACATTTTATATTTTTCCATTAAATATGGGACCATGTACATCTAGAACTTATTCTTACTTGATTAATTTAGTTTATAATAGATATAGTTGAATTATTTCGTGAATCCTTAGAATACAAATATAATTCAAATAATTTGACATTTTACAGCAAACAATTCTAAAGAACATTTAAAAATGAATGCAAATTCCATGGAAAATTATACATAGCATAATATTTGCAAATAATAATGCAATTGGTTGCAATAATAACAGAGGATGTTTACATAAAATAACTAATATTGAAATTAATGAACTGAGATCAAATGACATTAAAATGAAACTTTATAGAAAATGTCTTTAAAGTATCCTTACATATTAACGTTGTAATTTTTGAGAACTTATTTTGTAATATCACATGCTAAACGTTAAAAACACATTTGTTACCAAAATGAATAGATTCAATTAAAACACTTTGGTTTTTTAAAATGTTATTTAAAAAATGCTTTAAAAACGGTCAATTGTCTAAAAAGATTTCTAAAATCTCAAAATTTTAATAGGGAAAGAATCTATATATTTTTAAATGTCAGGAATGAATGGTTTTAAGATAAATTATTTGGAAATGAATATAGTTCAAGGAGCATCAAAACAAACGAATAAATAAAAATGCTGTTACGACTTAGTGTAATATTTGAACAGAATGAGTAGAGTTTTTATTCACTTTAAAGAAAATAAAAAATAAAAATTTAATTTAATTAACTTTGAAGTTTCATATTTTATAGCCTCATGTATAATGTATCATGAAACGTGTTAATTAGAAAGAAGTAGAATTATTATCCATTATTTATGCAGTTATGTCATACAATGTACTTCGATCCAAGGTTGGAAGATGAAAAATAACTTGCAAACATATTGATAATTTTAAAGTGGGTGCTTAAACATTTTTAGAAACTTAAAATAAGTTCATAATTAAAATATTGCTTCCGATAACAAGAAAAACATAAAAATATGAAACAAACATATTTTATTAACATTATGTGGGTAAGTGCAGATGCTATATCATATAATTTGATAATAATTTTTCAGAATAGTTGTAAAAATAACTCAGATTTTTTAATTTGAATAATGCTTTACTTTTCCTGGCCATGTAATGATAGATCCAAATCTAATTCAAGATCTAATTCTAATTATAACTAGAACAATTTATAGGAATTTGAAAAAGAAATTATACAAGAATTATTATTTTCAGTTTCAAAAGCTTCAGCAATAAGAAATATTAAACTACAATACATTAACTTAAAGCTTTGAAGAAGATTTAAATTGATGAATACAAATTCAGAATACTTGTGAAAAATCATTATAAAATTCGATATTAGATTCTCAAATTTACAAATGCTTAAAGGATTCTGAAAATATAATTATAAAAAAAAATATAAAAATAAAGTCTATAACTTTTAAAGATGTTAAATTTTCATTAACAGTTATAAACTCAGCTGTAGACTTATTAATAAGACAAACTATTTTTCCAATAAAAAAAAGTCAAATTTGTAAAGAAATACTGACATGATACAAATGTACAAACATGCTGTAGTCAAGAACAATTTTGAATATATAAGATACCTTTATAAATACAGAATCAATAACATGAGAGAATAGTCTTATTTTGCAGCAAAATGAGAGTCCTTCTTTTGAATCCTAGTTAAATTCTTTATTCACTGAAGAAGATTTATAGAATTAGTATCTCATTAAAGGAAAATATATTTCTCTACTTTCATAATGTATGTGTGAAATAGAGGTTCATCAATTAATTTTTAGAAATTCTCAGTTACTTCATTGTTTGGCTTTTATTATTTGGCACTGACATTTCACCTAATGTATTTGAGAATAATATATCTGTTATAATTTTAAGTGGTTCACATCAGAAAAATATCTCTTCAGTCTGTTATCAACTTACAATATGAGAATTAAGTTTCATATAATCTTCATCAAAACTTATATTTTGGTCAACCCATATGAAAATGGGAAAAATAAACACCGACAATTTTTATTTGGAAGTTTGTTCTAAAATTTCTTCATATAAATTTCAGTTATTATTTATTTAAATTTTTATGTATTGTTAAGAGTACGTGAATATTTTTAGAATAAAGAAACCATTATGATTTTGATGAAAGTATTTATATACATTTTTTTAATTTAGATTTCATAATTTATTTCTTGAAATGCATATTATATTTACCTTGAATATTTTACATTGTGTAGATTACGAAATTATTCATTCAATATTACTATAAATTAAATCAAAATTTGAATTTATTGTAATTATTTTTACAAATACTATTCAATACACGAAACCACTAAATTTAATCTTTTGAACCAAACATCATTGTTAAAAATATGGCAAAAAAGCTAGTTTGAAAGTTATATCATTTTACTTAATACATATGACATTTTTGACCTTCTAAGTAATAAAAAATAAAAAAATATATATTATATGAGAATAAAAAAGTAACAAGGGTTGACTGTGTTAACGAAATTCATCCAAAAAGTTATAAAAGGCATTTCTTAAAAAAAAGTTATCGTAGACAGTGGATCAGAAATAGAAGAAGCAGAACTAATGAGACACATGCACAATGGGCACGTTTTAAAGAAAAGGCCGACTGGATGAGTTTGTCAGAACAAGTCTAAGAATCTCTTTTCAGGAAAACTTATATGTCACCTCTTGTGTGTAAAGGGAGAGCTAAGATCTTGTCTTCTTATAAGGACATTGTTTGAGCTCTTAGTGAAACCTACAGTGAAAAAAAATCTTTTGAAGATCAAAGCTTTATATAACACGTAGAACCTTAAAAATGAATATTCTGCATTTAAATCTTCTTATTTATAATTGAATTAAATGAATGATTATTAGTTTGACGATTATTTATTAAAATATAGATGTAGAAATTCTGACAAATACTCACCTTTATTTTAAATTTTATGTTCTGATCTTAAACCTGCTGAGAAAATTCTTGCTTACAAAAGATATTTTTATAGGAAAATATAATCAAAGATTTTCTCATGAAATTATTTAATTTGCTTTCATAACTGAGATTAACTAATCTTAAAAACACTTTAATATATTTTTCCTTTTTGAAGTAATTTTTAAATTTTTATTTTAATTTTTGGAAATATTTTTTCTTATTTAATTATTAATATACATAAAAAAGGATACAAATTTCGCAAATTACATAAGTTACTTTTCATATAAAATTGTTATATATATATATATATATGAACTGACAAAGTACATACGAAATATGAAGCTAAAATTCTTAGCATAAAAAATCAAAAGCATCATTTTTTCAAAACAGTTTTCAAGCAAATATTCTCGAAAATTACATATTCTAACATTACATGAATTTTTCTGTAATTAATTTAATAATATTTCATTTTTATAAAGTCTAAAATAGGTTAAACTAAGATAATTTTGAAGTCATTTTACTAATGTAAGATAAAATGTTACATCAATGTCAAAAGAATGTATTTGTTTTGAGCCATTTGAAAACTCTAGTTTAGTGACTTTTTCTCATCACTCCTTAAAACACCTATTTTAATATTGAACTAGATATATCAGATGACTCACTATATGTAATATATTTGATCCGCAACGTAGATTAATGGCAGGACGAACATTTCAGATCGAAAGGTCTCACGTCGATTGATTGTATCCATTGTAAAGTATTTTGATTTGGGTGTTGCACTTCGGCTTTCTCCAAGCTCATATGTTGGTGTGGGAGCTTAAGAGTTTTCTTAACTTTATTTTTTTGTTTCTCATATGTTTATCATTTTATTTGTGAAAAAGGCTTCTTGCTTGGCAATTTTTATGGTGGTTATTAAAATATTTTGCAGTAATGCTCTACTATGCCTTTGCTGGACAAAATGAAAATTTTAAAAAGTGTATTTTTAATTGTTTTAACTAAGGCACATTTTTAAATATTTCCTGCATTGGGCACTTTTTTAATTCACTTTTATTTTTAATCTGAATTCATTCAACCAAATTGTATAGTTTTTGTGTAAAAATATCAATCTTAATCGTAAGATTACATTTCTCAATGTTTTATATTTATTTTCAATTAATAAATAAGTAAGAATTCAGGAGTGTGATGAAATAGTAATAATTATAACATTACATCAAACTCCCGAATCCTTTTACACATGACAAAGATATAAATAATATTATAATTACTAAATATATATTATAATTTAGTTAAAATAATAATATAATTACTAATTTTACATAAAAAACTTTTCAAATTCACGATGAAAAATCAAAATAGTTAGAAACTGTTGCAAAATGCTCGTTTTATTTTTTTCGAGTACTAAATCACGTTTGAATGTCAATGAAGCCATGAATATATATTCACCTGCCTTAAACAAAGGAATTGACTTATGCTAAAAGGCCCTAGCAGTTCACAAAGAGAAAGGTAAACACATCTGAGGAAAGCTTTTTTTCTTTTTTACCTATCTTCTTAAGAGTCTTGAGATATGTTGCATGATTCTTAAAAATCTTACAGAAAATTGACTTTTAAAGCCATTTATTTTCTTTATTTACTTTTCGTAAGAAAAAATATATAAGTTGATATTTATCTGAGATTGTTTCTATTGATCAGGATTTTTCTATAAAAGAAAGGCTATTTAGTATATTAAATAGGAAAATATAAACTTAAGTCTTTTAGTAAAGTAACTAAAAGACTTAAGGTTATATTTTCAAGTTAAAAATTTGATTAAAATGAGTATAAAAATATACTCTCCATGTCAGCAATTTGTTTTACATATCATACTGAATTTGTTACCAAAATTCACAATTCGTATTTTTTAAGGAAATTGAAATTATTTCAAAATATTTTGTTAAAAAAAATGATGCAGTAAATCACTTTCCTAAACATTAATTATTATATATTTTCAATAATGCATGGTATAAATTGGCCACATGATTAAAAAAGAAATTTCTACATATTTATAAATATTTTGCAATAAAACATGCCTGCTGTGATTCTGGAATGATTTTTTTTCCTTAAAATAGTATACCTGTATCATATTAGTTTTATAATTTTTAAACTTATTAATGATGTAATAATATTAATATTAAGTGTCGAAATATGATGCATACATTTGATGTTTTGATTAAATAAATATATCTATAAATAAATCTGTTGATATTTATAAAAAAAAAAAAAACATAAATTGAACATAAACTAAACATAAACTGAAATTATTTATTTTTTTACTAAAAACTAGTGTTAAATTCAAATTTTTATTACCTAGATGATTTGTGAAAAGAAAACTTAGGTGTATCTTATTTTTAAAAGCAGTTTATACAGTTATTTGTAAAGAAGTTTATACAACTCACATCAACTCTGAGAGTTAATTACAAACGTTGGAAATCAGACACAAAATGGTGACGGAAACTTGTAATCCTCTCCTCAACTTCCGTTTGTTCGACGGAACACAATCCTGTTGTCAATTAAGTCTCAGATCAAAGAGATAAATTGTTTCATTATTTGTATATTTTGCTATTTGTTGAATGTCTGGTATGATAACTATCTGTAAGATAATAATTGATGCTTTTGACATATCTCAGATTATTTCTCGTAAATAGAAATAATTTTAAAATTTTAACAAAATATTCTTAAAGTAATTCTTCAAATTTAAATTTAAAATGTGTGAAATATTTGTAAAATTTTGACAAATTTATCCTTTTATATTATATTAAAAATATGAAGATTTTTATTTTATCAATGTATTTTGCTATTGATTTTTTAATGAGAATTATAAAATAAATAAACAACTACTACTTTTTTTAAATATTTGAATAAGTATAAAAATGATAATTTCTACCAGTGATATATACAGTTACTGATTGAAAAAAATATTGTATGACATAATTTAATAAAAAAGAAATTTTTATTTAAAAAAGAAATATTTATCTATATGATTTACAAATAAGAAAGGACAATTTTCATTGTATATGTTCATTTCTATAAATTATATACCTTCAATTTTTAACAGTTTGTTTTCTCACTAAACCATATTTTTCAACAAAAAATTATATAATTAATTTTACACTAATTTTCTTTTTCATTGCAAATATTTTGAACAGTTATAACTTTAGTTTTTCATTACTTAAATTTGTTTTAATGATGTTGATTTGAATTTTAATTAAAATTCTTTAAAAACAATCTAACAAAATATTAAATTACATAACTTCTAATTACAAGTACTTTGATAAATACATTAATAATACGTTTATCTTTTTGTAATGGGTTTACCAATGTTCTTCAAGGAAAAAGTATTTTATATAATTTGGTTCTTGATATTTTAAGTCCAAAGGTTGTTATAATGGGGCTCTCTTCATTTTTTTTGGTTTTTATTCAAATTTTAGTTTCTTGTCTTTAATATGTTTATATGTATAAAACATATATCGCATTTAATGTTTTTAATAGTTTTAAATTAACAAAAAATAAAATTTTATTTAAAATACAAAGATTTCACTTTTGATAAAATTGAATTTTGATTTTGAATTAGTATTATATACTAAAAGTATACTACATTATATTAGCAGAAACAAAAACTTATATTAGCATGCCATTTCACCTTTATAACAAAGTAAAATATCATATTATTACATTTTCATTATATATATATAATACACTTCAATCAATACACATCAATGCATTTTTCATTTTCTTTCGGTAGTTTTATATTTGACCCTATATTAGTGGATACACAGAACTATTTTTAAAAGCATAAACATACATGGTTTCTGAAACTTTCTGACAACAAACTAAGAAAATGGTTTAGTAAACTTAAAATTATATGGTTTAAGAACTTTTAGACAAAATACACTTAGAATAACATTAAACAATGTAAAATATATGCTAATATTAAACATGTACTAACAAGTCCATTTCAAATGCATATTTAAAATGAATGAAATTGTGTGGTTTAAGGAAAATTAGTTCTCTTGTGCCAAACATGTGCTCAAACTCTGTTATCACTCTGCGGTACGATAACTAAGTGGTGTTATCACTCTGGCAGTACAAATATTTTTTCTCTAAGCCAGAAATCACGACGGATCAATTGAAGAAACCACTTATGAGTCATTTAAATACACTGAAACTACGTTTTCTCTAATTCCTTTACTTCACACTTTTCGTGCACTGACGTTAGAAACATTCAACACAGCGCAATCTTTTTATTCAACACATATATATCTTTAAGAAATCTATAAAGTATGTTTCAATAATAAGTATATGTAATTCCCTAACAATTTCTTACTTCAAATATCCTTTTTTTATTTTGAAATTAGCATACCTAAATTAACATACTTTAAATCCTATATTTTAAATTATATAAAGTAACTTTATTGATAAGAATGAAATTTTGAGATTATCCTATTTTTGAACTATTGAAATTCTTTAAAAGGCTTATTGGCATTGAATTAAAATGTATTATCTATTATATGAATTAATTACTGTAAATTGTTTTTACATATTAATCTTCTAAATAATAACTTTTTTCAAAAATGATTAGTCCGGTAAGAGCAATTGCTTAAAAAACCAACTTATTTAACTGTGTGTTGAAACTAAATTGAAGAAAAATGTTAAATTCTCTTGTTTAATAATTATGACTTACATTTAGTTATTTTTATCTATTGAAGAAGAGTACAATAAATTTTTCTTGTGGTGTATTTGATTTTCAATTAAAAAACAACAATAAGCATTGATTAATATTTCAGTTCTTTCAATTGCTTTAAGTAAATTTGTTCCTTTTAGAAGAGATTTGTTTTTTGTTTCCAATGATGCACATTTATCTTTTGAGACTGTAAGAAAATATGTATAACTTGTGTATATGTGGTGTACAGTAAGATACATTCCAAGCACTTGAACAGTTACCGATATATTTGTAATGAAACATTTATACGCAGGTGAAAAAAATGGTACTTGTTTTCTTTATATAATTAATTACCTGCATTAAAATAATTTGATATATATTGTGTGATTATTAATAACTTCTCTTTTAAAATGCAACTTCTCAGCAATTTTGTAATTTTTTTTTTATTTTTTATTTGTGGACTTATTTTATATTATCTGTTTAATATATAGTTAAATTCCATATTCTTTAAAAATTAACTATTAAATAATGATATTAAAGTAATTGATTATAAATATGAGGATATTGTTATAATTATTTAAAATGTATGGATACTTAAAAAAAAACGAGTTAAATATTATATTATTAATTTTTTTTTTAAATTTTTATAAAACAAATTTATATTTTCTGAAATAAGAAAATTCAATATAGGATTGTTCTAAATATTGTATTTCAAAAATAATTTATATTTTAAAAAGTTTTCTCGCAGAGATAATTAGCGTCTATAAAATGTGGTATATAATATCGTTTCACCTAATACATTTGATAAATAACAAATTTCAAATTAAATTTAAATAAATCTTAATTATAAACATATATAAATCATGCAATGGATATCACTCGGCATTTTTTCCCCTTAGATACAAGCACGATCCCTTTAAATTTATGTATAAGTGACTGCAACAACTCACACACTACAGCTTTATTTGTTTTTGGAAAATTAAACTCCGAAAAGTTTCTTTCCAACTCTGACTTTGAGAGGCTAGTTTTGTTTTTTGTGGGTATGAAGAATTTATGGCAATACATTTTGAAACCTCTCAAAACTTTTTCAGAATTTATCTTTTGTAACATTCTTTTAGTTTCTGAAGCGAACCTTCTGAGGGAATAGTTTTGACGGTTAGAAGTGTTGGGAGAAATGTGGAATTCCCTTTCTGTTGATTTTCTTAGCATTTCAAGTTGCAAAGTCTAAATTTCTAGACCTTAGCAATGGCACTTGATTCACTATTTCATTACAACTGTTTAGGAACAATTTAACTTAATATTGATTTATGCATTAAGTTTAACAATCAAAGTGAAAAGTAACAAAATTAATGCTTAATTTTTAGTCACAATGTGAACAAAATATTTGTCTAAATATTTTTGGACTTAACTAACGATTTTAATGACTCTAATACTGACAAACCTATTGAAATTATTTATAAATATATTAATTTTATATGAATAGTAAGTTTTGTTAAAATCCTAATTTCAACAAAATTGTTTATTAATTGTCATTGTAATTATACAATGTTATCGAAGTTAGATGATTCTTATGTTTCCTCGGTTAATTCCAATACTCTAAAACAATATACTTCCTTTGTTTGCGAATTTTTTACAATCTAGACACTATAAAATGAGGGTAAACTATTCATGATTTTAAATTTATTATGTGTAAAGTGATTAAAAAATAAAGACGATTCAGATGAAGATTTTCTATGTATGTTTTCAATAAGATAATAAATGTAATCTTAGTTCATTTGTCACTTTTGGAACACCTTATACTTTAATAGTTTTAAATTAGGAAGTTATTATGCAATTTGATGAACTGATCATTACTTAAATAAAATATTCTTATATTTAAACAAATAATAAAATAACGAATATCTTATATACTTGTTATAATAATTTTATAACATTTTTTAAGTGTGAAAACATTATGAAGTAAATTAATAAAAATTGCTTAAACTTTTGTATACAAATGTTTCTGCATTACACTTTTCAAAAATAATTATTTATAAAATATTTGTATCCATAATTTGAAGATCTTTATTTTGATAAGTTAAACTATTAAAACATTGTAGTTTTTGTGACGATTTTCTTCTACATTGTCACAAGAAATAAGAATGATGTCAAATGTAATTGTGTTAAAAATTGGTATTTAATATATTTACTTAAAAATTATAAATAAAAATTATATATTTCTTTAAAACAATTTCAATATTATGTATAAATCGCAGTTTTAATCTAATACATATTAAAATTTAATTGTTTTTATACATGGAGACTCAAGTTGAGCCACAGTATTTAGACATTGTGTTTCTGCTTTTTAGATGCATATTTGTCAAGACCGATGTTTGGAGACAGGTTTTCACCAAAAATGGCAACACGTGAAAAACTATAGGGAAACATTTTATTAGAAAACAAAACATTTAAAATATTAAGAATCTATGCGACAGTTCTCAGCTGTGTTTGGCATTTAATACACTGTCTACCAATAAGTATTTGGACACCTATGATAGAAAAGAAAAACTAACTTTATTCAAAATCAATAGTTGGTAGAGACTCCACTAGAGGCAATTACAGCATGAACGCTCCAGGGCATACTTTCCACAAGTCTTTGTATTACATCTAGTGGTATTGTCTTCCACTTGGCTTGGACTAGACATACAATTTCCTTCACCGATTTTGGACAGTTTAGAGCAATCCTTAATTCGGCTATCCAGCTCATCGCAGAGGTATCTGATAAGGTTCAGACTTGGGCTCTCAGGTGGCCAGTCCATTTGATGAACTTCTTTTGAACCATACCAAGCCTTGGTTAACTTTGAAACAGACAACTGGCATTGTCGTTCTGAAAGTAATAGGGGTCCAACCCGTAAAACTCCCACAACGTAGGAAGCATAGTGTCATGCAAAATGGTGCAGTAGGCATAGGGCTGGGCTTACTATGAATGGGGGCCAAGGGTCCCAGTCAATACACAAAGAAACAAACCCAGACCATAATTACCACTACACCGAACTTGACTGTTAGAGCAATGCATTTTGGCAGGTGACATTATTCAGGCAGACGTCAGGCCCAGACCCAGCTATGAGGACGGTAAAGGGTAAACTTTGATTCATAGCTCCTAAGAACCCGTTTTCATTGATCTGCGGTCCAATTTCGGTTATCTTTGCCTCATATTAACCGAGCAGAGTAATTGGACTTTGTGTTCAAAGGCTTACTGACCACAGAACGACCATGAAAACCAAGCAGATGTACTTCCTTACGCTTGGTATGCATTGAAACAATACTCTCGGAAGTCCGTTGAAACTGCTCGCGGATGAGGGCCTTTGGTTTTGTGTGCGTCGTTCTGCCGAATTTCTAAGGACAGTACTCGTCGATCTTCTAACTCCCAGTTTCGTTGGCCTGCCGACTCGAGGCACATTCCGACAATCAACCGCTCATCTTCCACTTCGTAATCACTTATCCCTCTGCTGATTTTGGGTAATTCAGATAGCTAGATAAGTAATTTAAGGATGGGCTACATTTGTGATACACGATAATTACACCTTTCTCGAAATCAAAGAGTTCCGAACTGGGCGGCATCTTGCATGCGACTAATGCCGAAGCTGATTCCTACACGATATATACCGGTGGAGGCCATGACGTACCTCAGGACCAATGATTTCGTCATTTGCATAAGTGTCCAAATACTTATTGGTAGACAGTGTATTAACTATATTACAATCTTCCCTTCATAAAATATCTATTTATATCATATTTCTTATAGAAATGTGCTAAGAACTTGTAAATGTGTTTTTAGTTTTTGTACTTTCAATAGAATCATTGAATAGGTAACAAAATTAGTGGGGGACTTTTGTATTAAAAATATTAAGTCACTTGTTCAGTTTTATTAATTAAAATGTCCCTAAATATATAAAATGGTTTAAATGATAGATTACAAATATGTAACATCGAGGAAAACAATATTTATAGTCTGAATTATATTTATTTTTATGATTAATAACATTTTATTTTTACTGCCATTAAATATAATGTGTGTGTGTGCGCTAAGAAAACAAATTCTTATTTAATTATTTTATTTTTTAATATATTTAAACATGTTTTTTTCCATAATCTCTTAAAACTAATTTAGTGAAAGAAAATAATTTTCCTTAATAATGGCAAAAGGTAATGTAACTTGTTACAACTATTTAGAATGAATTTTAAGCAAAATCATAAGTAATTTAAACATAATGAATTGAGATTAAATAATGTGAAAAAGAAATTTTCAAAAATTATCTTTGAAGTAACCATAAATTCTTACGTTGAAGTTTCTGTGTAATTTAGTAATTTTATATTAAAAACAATTTGAGATCAAAATTAACAAATTTAACTGAAAACAATTAAGCAATTAAGGTGATATTTAAAAATTTTAAGTAAAAATATATGAGAAAAATCAGTTGTCTAAAGAATAATAATAGCACAAAGTTTTAATCAGAGAACAATTAATATCTTTATAAATTTCAAGAAAGAAAATTTTAGATGATATTTGAAAATGAAAAAATTTTATTTGGAATCTAGGCAATTTAACAAACATTTTCTTAGTGACTATTTAGAAAATAATTGTTAGAGTTTCTATTAACTGTAAAGAAAATGATTTTTAAAATGCTGTTTCTAATGTTTCATATTATTTATCAAGGAACGGGTTTATTGTATAAATATAAAATTACTATCCATTAGAATTAACTTCAAGCAACGCTTTTAAAAACCAAACTATTTTCTAAAACATTAATATTTTTTACAGATCAAGCTTAAAGTTTTTATAAACTTAAAATAATAATTTTAGAATTAAAATATTGATTGCGATAGAGAGTACGAAAAGAGCCCAAAACATGAATATATATATATATATATATATATATATATAT
>JAPDSC010141339.1:17515-41442 GCA_026290005.1 Latrodectus geometricus
ATATATATATATATATATGTATTATTAATATTATGGGAGCAAGTATTAATAAAATACAATTATTAATAATTTTACAGGATAATTGAACAATTATTGTAATTACTTATTTTTTTATTCACATATTTAATATTTAAAATTCATAATATTCATAATTCATAATATATAAAATTATTATCTCTACACAGCATTGTTAGGTAATGGAATCATTTCCAGAACTTATGTATTGTAATTATTTCCAGAAATATTTATAGATGTTTGGTGGCAAAATTTTACAATAATTTTGTTTAAAAAGTACCTACAATTTGAATTATTATGTTAAAACTTATTATATTAAAGCTTTACTAGATGCTTTAAGCTGATGAATAAATCTTCATAATATAGGTGAAATATTGTAATGAAATTAAATATTAGATTCTGTTCACAAATGCTTAAAGGAAACTGAAATTATATTTTTGGCATTATTATTCTTTCGGGAATAAGAAATTTTCATTTAAAAGGTATCAACAAAGTTTTAGTTTTTTAAAAGGAAGACAAATATTTTTCCAATAAAAATAGTCAAAAAAATAAATACCAAAACTTACTGATATGCTGCAATCAGTAATTATTTTAAGCGCTGAAGTATGACTTTATAAATACAGGATTATGATTCATCGACAAAATGAAAATTTTCTTATTTTGAAACAAAATAAGAAACTTTCTTTCGTATACTACTGTAATATTCTTTATTCACCGAAGAAAATATTTATTGGAGGATTCTTTTTTATTAAAAAAAAAAAAAAAAAAAAAAAAAAAAACATTAATTTTTTTTTTTTCTATTTCATAGCAATAAAAGAGAGTCCATCAATTAACCTTTGTAAATTGAGGTTAAAATTTCTTATAAATTATTTGAGAATACTATAGCTCTCAGGAAAATTCTCTATTGTTTGTCAACTTGTAAACTAAAAATTGTGTTTCAAAACTTATCTTTATCAAAACTTAATTTTTGGCACTCTATGAAAAGGAAAAAAAAATGTTTTAGTAGCAAGTTTACTTTAAAACATCTTCTTTAATGTCAGTTATTAATTTTTTGAATTTGGTTCAAGTATTAAGTACGTGAATATTATTAGAATGAAGCATCTATCAAGGATTTTAATGAAAATATTTATCTTTTTTATTTATTTCATACTTTATTTGTTTATATATAAATTTGTGAATATAATTAAAATATTCACAATTTTTTGTCAAGTGATTTATCCAATTTTTAAATTTTTTTCTAAAAAATATAGTTTTTACTGTAATATATTAGTTTATTTCTCTCAATGTTTTTGCAGAATATTTTTGTTATAATTTTTATTTCAAAACTGCATTTTGTGGAAATTGTAATTCCAGATTTTTCAAACTGAAGAATTATTCTTTTGAGAACATCTGAATTTATTTTGTACTTGATTGCAATGTCTGTTTAAAACAATCATCTAATTATGTAATATGTACTTTCATTTTTTTATATATTTAAGTTTTATGTATAATGATTACAATGAAATACTATGTTTGGTTATTTTCACCAAAATTATAGATAAGTATCATTATAGAAGAAATTTATAAAACGAAGGATCCCAATCTAGAAAGTAATTCATATATATTACTTTTAAATCAATGTAAGTAATTTTTTCATTTAAGAAACAACAAAATTGCATTTTCTTTGTTATGAAATCTTAGGGAATTTTTGCGTTTGTTTTCCCTAGAGCAAGAAGAAATTACCGATATTTATCATTACTTATTCATTCAGAAATATAGTTTATTTATTCTCGAAGAAGTTTTCTAACTTTACCTTTAGGCAAAGTTTTCATTCAAATAGGTATATATTCATGCATGATATTTATTTTATTTCCTTTCACAGCATTTGAAAAATATGTGATTTTCAAAATATTTGTGCTTATGCTGTATAAATAAGTATAATATTTTTATTTTTCTAAAAACACTGTTCAGTGTTTTCTTTATTTGAATTTTATTTGCTCCTGTTGATAATGAGAGAGAGACGGAGAAATGCTTACAATCATTCAAAATAATATATAAATCAAAAGTTTATTTAGATAGTGAATTTGATAATATTGAACAAACATGCATTTTCTTTTATATTATCCTGGGGAGTGGGATATTCGCTTCATGTATCTTATATAGTTATGAATCTAGAATAGCCTTCGCATGCTATTCTAGATACATAACATAAGAAGTAAAATATAGACATATAATATTTTACTCCTTATGTTTAAGCAAATATGAAAATAAAATAAATACCTATTTGAGTACCTAAAAGTTTTTAATCTAAATTTATATTTAACAGACTTTGTATTTAATAAATGCTTATTAATTTTTAATAATTAATAAGAAAATAAATGTATGTTTAAGAAATATTTTACACGTTGGCTTTTACTTTCCATTAATGATTAGAATTAGTGACACCAAATTTTTAGAGTACATAAGACGAAAAGTTTTTATAATTTAAGGATCTAATTATTTGCATCACTATTCAAAACGTGCATACCATTTACATTTTTTTTTACATAGAAATTAAATATAGACGCTTAGCTTAACATTCACATTCTTACATTTACCAAAAATGAATGGTTAAATTGAAATTATTTCAAATGTTTTATATACATTAATTAAAAATCTAATTATTTATTAACTATGAAATAAATATAAATAAAGTAATAAATGTCTTTGATTTAGAATTACAATAAAATGTAAGAAAAATAATAACATTAAGTATTTGTTTAATTTGCTATTGTTATGAACTTTTTTTCAAAACCATACAATAAGTGAATATAACGATGCTGGAATACTTAACAAGAACTAATAACAAAAAAAAAAGAAAAAAAAAAAAAAGAGAAAAGTAGATTGTAGACAACAAATTAATCAATTATTCTTTTTGCTCCAAATCTGGAATACACAAGAAATAGGTACCCATTTTATTTAATAGCATCTATAGTCAAAATTTTTTTAATATACTTCAAAACTTTGAGCCGTTTAGAAAACAATGGTTTAAAAAGCTTTAGAAAGCAACAGAAATCTAAATATTTTTAACTAAATAAATAACACACACACACACACACACACACACACACACACACACACACACACAGTTAGGAATTATCATAGTGTGAAAGAAATAAACACATACAAAATTTATAAGCATGGCAATATATAGCGCAAAAGCAGCTTAAACAGAACCACTATAAAATAAATATTCGAAAATTGCTTAATATTAGGAAAAATATAAATACACGTAAAACAAAATGATTTAATTATACTACTTACCTTAAAATTAAAAATATCTTGCATTTTTTTTTACTTTTTAAACAATTTTCAGAAAATTTCCATGGACTTCATTTTATTGTTTGCTTCTTAAATTTTCCCATTTTAGTTATCAAATCAACAAATTTCGTTAAAAATTAAATGATTCAACAGAAGAGTTAATTATAAAATTGATAAATGCTTGATAATATTCATGATCATTTTCCTTTTAAAGCAAATCAGTTAAATATAGTAAAATTGTTTTGGAAGAATAAAACAGTAGCAATTTCTTGTATTATATTTTTAGTGAAAATATTTTTTGAAATAAATAAGTTACACTTTATATATTAGAAATTACCTCTTTTATTAAGAATTTTGGAGACATAATTTTTGATTACTTATTAAAATTTGTTAATCATGTAAACTGTGGCCAAAAGAACACTTTGATTTTATTATAATATGTATATATTTTGAAATCTTTTTAAATATACTATTTATTATACGAGTTTTCACACATAATTTTTAAAATTATTGAAATGATATCAAAATTTTTCTGATACTAAAATTGTACTAAGTTTATATTCACCATTTTCGTGTAACATTTTTAGATTTTTTCACATATTCTTATAGAAATATGGAATTCTCTGTTAATCATTATTCCCTTCTGCTCAAGAGTTATTTATTTCTCTCCTAGAAGATTAATTTTTTTTCAAAGTATTTTTGACTTGATTTATGCTTTTCAATATTTCATTTCAAATACATTGTAAATATCTGGGACTCTAAAGTATTTGTTAAAATGAAAAAGAGAAGAAAATGCAGTTTTTAAGGATTTTTCGTATTTGATCAGAATAAATTTTGATTTCTAGTAACATCAATACTATAAAAAACATTTAAACTAAATGTATATACAAATCTATCTGTAAAACGTATCTATAAAACAATTTAATTGAATTTTTTATGTTATTATTTTATGCAAAATTTGTTATATTATAAAAATACATGGAAGACATACAAGCAATAAATAATAAAATATTAATAAAATAGAATAAATAATTTTGATATTAAATTGAGTGATAATGTTTGAAATAGAAAATACAAAGAATTAAATTTATTTATATATTCCCAATGTATTCAAGGTAATCATTTTTTTTCAAAATGCTTTTTTTAAGATCTTATTTTTGGAATAATTATGAAAATGCATAGAAGAAGTAGTGTGATTTTGAGTTTGAAAAATCATGTTAATTTTTTTTCTTTACTATTAGTTTCTTTACGTTAAGAGAACTAAGTTGTTAAATATTTTTTTAATCTATTATATTAATATTACACAATTTTTATTTAAATAACATCCAACCAATTTGTTTCAACATATATTCCTTGTCCAAATCTTTATCGTATTTAATATCAACTTTAATCGTTTATTGAAGTCGAATTTATTGGCTGTTAATCCTTATGTATTATAAAATTATTATAAAACAAGGGAAATATTGCGACCTTTTCATTTCATTCAGATTTTCTTTAACTTTTTATTCCTTTGGTGAATTGTTTTTACCAACATTTTTTTTTTGTGTTTCTCGTATACAATATTGATTTTAAATATTTTATCTAAAGTAGCTTATAACTGCTTGTAAAATTATACGATAATATTACTGAAATATATTTTAAGCTTACTCTTTCCTCACTTGGAATTCTTTTTTCAAAACCTTCTTTACAACCTAAGAAAAGCTATTGAAACTAATATCATTATGTAAGTGAAAATATTGACCATTTTCTACAATGTTATGTGTAATTCTTGATGTCTATAAAAATCCTTTTAACTTATAAATATTAATTTTGGCAGAAAGCACTCATTATAAATCTAAACATTTTTAAGGGAAAAATATCTTTATAAATGTCAGCTATATAAATCATAATGGATATTCTTTAACTAAAGAGAAACAAATAATCAAGTAGGATTCCATAATTTATTCATCATGAGGGATCTTTGCATTTTATACTTTCCTATTATTTACAACCTTATCAAATTTCTTTCAGCAAAAGTTTCTTCTAATTTTTACAAAATTCAGCTGTTGTTTGACTAATTAAAAATCTTTGATGACATTGTTCAATCATCTTTAATTATTCCTTGTGAAATATTAATCAATTTTATTATGATTGTTAAAAAATAAATATCAAACAAACCAAATATAAATTTTCTAAAATTATTATGCGTTTTCTTAAATTTATGTTGTGACTATTTCTGGATCATTTTATTGGCCCAACAATAACAGTAATTACAAGGAATGTTATTAAATGGAAGTCACGATCATCTATTTCACATGTATTATATACCTTAAACTTCCAACGTTATTTTCTTTGATTCTCCCAACTATAAAAGCTTGCAAATATAGTATTTCTACCATTTATAAAATCCTTGCAAAAACCATTTAAAATATAGACTTTAAACAGAATAATATGTAAATTTATGTTGTAACTATTTTTTGAACCTTTCTTAGTTTTAAAAGTATTCAACCTTGGCCAATATTTTATCAATGTAAAATCATTATTTAATGGTTGTCATGTGATTCGCTCATCAAAATATGTCTATAATTATGGTCAATTATCAGTGGCATAACATTTGAAGTTACAAGTAAAACTATTTGTATATCAATACTAAGATATTTAATCATTGCATTCTTACTTTATTTTAAGGAAAATAAATTGAACTCTACATTTTAAGTGTAAACTATTATGAACTGTATTTTGGGTAAAAATTTGAGATACTAAATGTTTTCACGAAAAATTAGAAAAGGATTACAAAAACCAAGATAGTTATCTAATAAATGAATAGATACATAAAAAGCCGTTTATGTGCAAAAACTTTCAATAATTCAAAAATAGCTAAATTAATTAGCATCCAATAATTTCTTTTGAATATTTATTTGAATTACTAATATTTTATTTTATTTGTTGATAATTTTGATTATTTTGGTTTAATAATTACAAAATTTTGAAAGACTAAGATGACCATAGTGTTTTTTGAGTTAATATGTATCTCAAAAAGTATTTTGGTTAATATCAAGTGACTTGCAAAACTTTTAATGTTATTACTCTTAAAATTCATTGTAATGTTATAAAATTTTTAACTTTAATCTTATTTATCATATTTTAATTATTTTTTAAAGTATTTAAAAGCTGTTTGATTAAAAAAAAACCATTAATTTTTGACGGGAAATAAGAAAATTCTAAAATTCTAAAACATTATTGATATTTCTTCAACTTTCACTTTTTCTTAACTTTAATGTAAGTTAAAGTTAAAATAACAGTGACAAGTTAAAGGAAGGTGAATATTTATATGAAATCAACTTTGTTAAAGCAATGTAGCAGACATTTAAAACATCGTTTTGAAGAATATTATGTTGAGAAAGATAATTTTAAAGGTTTCTTCTTATAATTATCTAAGAGAATTTCAGAACAGCCATTTAATCAAAAATCTATGTATTGATTTGTGTGTATCTTTCAAAAAATATGTTTCTTTTATGTGTGTTTAGTATCAACATGCCATACAACAATAAAATTTTACTGTAATAGTATTTATTAGTAATAAATGATAAGCATTCAATTATATTTAAATAGAAACAAATTCTAGTCAATGTGTCTTCATACTATAAAAAAGATTTATAATTTAATATTATATTATCTATTTGTAAGCATTTAGATGTTGAAGCTTGGATTTAATATTTATAACTCTCTTAACTCATTTTATTGAGACATAAAAAATGTATATAGTAAGAATTAAATATGCTTAAAATAAAATTCAATATTTGTATTTACTTATGTTGAATCATTCAAAATAATATATTTTAAAAAGTATAAAAGTTATATAGGTATTAGTAAAAACTTATCAATGATCTGAACCGAAAAACAGCAGCAAAAATATTTAGGCAATTTATGAAAACGGCATTTCATTTTACTTTCCAAAAACAAATGTCAAAAATTGTCTTACCTGTCGGATCTTCCCAAAAGGAAACTTGAAGTATTTGGAGGTATTTCGTTCAAACATACCAAGGCAGGTTGATGTGAAATTTTCTTGAATTTTGTTTTCAAACTGGAAAAATATGAATCTGTGTTCCGAATCAATATAATTTTTCTTTCAACTTTAGAATTTCTGCATTTTCAAGATGACATCTGGGAAATTCATATTTTTGCAGAGTCAGTTTTCTTGTGATGAAAAGTTGAAATTTGTTTATTTACAGATGTAGCAGATGTGAGAGAGATACTATGGATTTAAATTGTTCTTTTCTCAATATGAAATTTTTCAATATTTTCTTATTCTAAGAGACATGTCAAAACAAAGCTTTGAATTTATTTCAGTAAAAAGATATTATTCATCCTTAATACATTGCTTTTGTCTGAGAAAAATATCTGTATTAGTCTCAAAAATAAAAAGAAATTATAAGCCAATAGAAATAAAACTTATAAACTCTGGAAACTTTCCTTAGAGATCAAATTACAAGGTAATTTTGTCTACTGTTTAAATTTAATTTTTATTTGATTAAATATTTTTTTTAAAAATTACATATTTTTTAAGGTAATAGTTTTATTCTTGAATAATATTTCCTTAATACAAAATAGTGATATTAAATAATGATTACTGTTAAAATACAACAAATGCATTTTAAAGAATAATGCACTTACTCTTTATACTTTTGATTTTTAATCTTTTCAAACCATCATTAAATTCAATTTATTATAAGTTTGCTCGAATTTTATTTCAGATAAAACACAATTTTTACATTTTTTTGTGGTGCGAACATATTTTAAGCTTCTTCTTAAAGACGCAAATATAATTTGCTTAAATATATGTTTAAATGTCTGGTTTTTTCTTGTAATTGTTTTTTGATACAATTTTTTATTTTAAGGTCTAGTAATTTCAATTTACTTTGGGGCTTGAGAGTCTTCAGGGAAATTAAACTCGTTTCCTGATTTAAGGTTTTGTTTAAAAAATGCAATTTGCACAGATTATTTTTATACTAATAAAATAATATGGTTCATACCTTGATATTTGTTTTAATTATTTACGATAATATATTTTTTCAATTTATTTGTTTAAAGCACTATTAAATTTTAATGCTGTTAAAATGCAATGGAATTATTTTTGGACCTAATATCAAATTTTAACTTTGTTTGAAGAACGTATTTAAATATTTTCTTTTAGACATAAATTTAAAATTTGAAGTGATTAAATATTTTTTTACCACTGATTAATATCTAAACTAATACTTTAAACCTATTAAAATATTTTATACACAAAGGAAATATGTTTTTCCAACTGTTTTAAAATTCTCTTTTCATTGTAATGTAAATTAATTATTTTATTTAAATTAACTATTTTATTTGATTTATAATTAAAAAAGCCTCTATTAATTCCATTCGTTTCAATTTTTTTTTACTATAAACAAAGTTAATATATATATTTATTTCTATATTAATAGAAATATGCTTTATAAAATTAACACTTTTCTCTTCAGAATTTAGTTAGATAATAAATGTTTGTTAGTAAATTTGAATGTTTCATCTAATTTATAATTTTATTGCAACATTAATATTTTTATAAACGGGCTTATTGTTTTCCATTTCCTTAAATATTTATTCGTAGAAGAATATTGAATACATTTAATTATTGATATTATTTTTTCATATTGTAATTCAATAACAGTTTGTTTAAATACTATGTTAATTGCAAAATATAAGTCCAATAAATCAACTAAAAACATAAAACTTGAACCAAAGTTTCATTTCATATTTTTAACTTTATGCACAGAATAATATCATATTCTCTAAATTATTTTTGGTATATTGAAACTTAATGATGTTATACTGACTCAGTTGATTGATACATGATATCACATTTTATTAAAATTTGCTTTATATTTTTAAAATTTGTGTCTTGTAATGAGATTGTTTTTTTTTATTTTGGGATTATTATAGGAAAATAATCATAATAGCTGATCAAAACAATATACTTTGGTTACTTAAACTTTATCTAAAACCTATTTAACTTAGGTGTATACAAAATCATCCAATGGCTGAATAACTGGAATCATTCCTTGTTATTCACTTGAGGAAAGGAAAAGTATAATTTAAAAGTTTTTAAATAGAGAAAATTAAATTAAACGTATAAGGAACCTACACCACTACCTGTAATGAAAGTATCGTAAGGAATGTACTGTTGCTTCTCAAGTACATGCCCGTAGCTAACAAAACATGATTAAGGGAAATATTCACATAACAATTTTAAAAGTTAGAATGAAAAATGTGATATTTAATGAAACAAAACTGCATGATTTTTAAGTCTGAGCATTTATTTCTCTATTGAATTTATTTTCTGCTTGTGAAAAATTGAATCTTGTTGATTTTATGCATTTTTTTGAGACATTTTAAATGTAAAAGGGGAATAGTATAATACTAGTTAGTATATTTATCCTTATGATGAAATATTCCAATTATTAAGAATGCAGTTAATTTTTACATGTATGTTAGTAATCATTAAGTAAATATTCAGGTATTTTTTAATAATAAAATATAAATAAATTTCTGAATTCATTATTTTATGCATTAATATTATATAATTATTATGTTTTATAATATATGGATAATAATTTAATATTAGTTACGTTTTTACTTCAAAAGCAAACTATAATGTAATATTTAAACGATATTTACTTTTAATTCTAAACAATTAATTGCCTTTACAAGTTCGGAATAAAAATATTTATTATACTTGATAACTCTCATTATTAACTTATTTATTTTATCAAAAAATCAAAAAGTTAATCATTTATAGAGCATGAATGTAAGTGTATTTTTTACTAAAACACTCAAAAATATTTTTTAATATAAGGGTATATTTTTTACTGAAATACACAAAAATTATTTTTAATTTCTGGTGGATTTAATTTCTTTTCAAAAATTTTATTTTAGTTTATTTTTCAAAAGAATTATTTTTCATTTGTGTACAAGTTTAATAAAGTACATTGTGAAACTTAGATAAGCAAAATGAAATTAGTAATATAGAATTTATGTGAAAAAGGTTTGTGTATTCGAACAATACCTGCAAAAATAAAATCTACAGAAGATGATGAAAATGCATTAAAAATAAAATTCGAAAGTATTCATAAATTATCTGAAAGAAAAATATGTGAGGTGAGCTCTAGGATACGTTCCTGTAATAAAATGCATATATTTAGTAGAAAAATGTCAATTCTAAACTAATAAGATGTGAAATTTTTTTAAATATTTTCAAAACAACTGTTTAGAAGCTATATATTGTAGAGATTTTTAAAAATTATTATTAACACATTTTCATGATTTTATATAACTAAAGTTAAATTGTGGGTGTGTGTTTACTTAATAAATATAATTTGATTACTTAACTGTATTTGTGTGACTATTAAATAAATTTCTAAATATTGCATCCATTGCCATGATTTATTATTATTGTCTGACGTTTTGAAATATTTTTTTAATATTCTATTTACTGATATTTACATCTGATAGTTGCGCACATGATGATGCAAATAGTTGTCTTATTATTTGAATGAAACTTAAGTTATCGTAGTTGATTTTGAAATTGACAAATATAATTAAAATAAAACATCAATAGATAAGAACAAAATAAAAAAATATTTAATTGGAAAATAAAAGTTTTCAGAGTATAGTGTTATTTTATACATTTTGCTAATATTAAATTTGGTTTATGATATGTTTCGATAGAAAAACTGTTGTATGTTAATTATCAGTTATCGATAGGTTATATAAATGTTTGTGTAGAAAGTAATAAATAACTTTTTTTATATATTATCTTAATATCTTATGTAAACTGCTGAAATAATTAAAAGAAATCAAAATCTTAAGCCACATAAATTCTAAGGCTAATAAAATTACCCTAAGCATTTCTTCCCATGTATATATCTCTTACCATAGAAAAAATTCTTCTATATAAAAAGAAATCATTTTTTTTTGCTTGTTTATTTTCAGAACCACATATTAGAAAAAAGTTATCTTTATTTTACTTGTTGAAATTTTCAGTTCAATATTTTGAATTTTGAGTTTTACTTCCGATTGTTGTAAAGTTATGTTACCAAAATAAACAGTTTATGTAATGTACAATAGACCTTTAGAATTAGATTTATGGATTCTGCAGTACATTAATGTTTTTATTGAAATAATATAAATTATTTTTTAGTCAATAAGTTTCTTCACTAAGCTACTGTATAATATGGGACTGGACTGCTAGAATAATGGGGAGGGAATAAGTGTGAATTTACTCATGCTAAATGAAAATTAGGTGTGTTTCAAAATAACGGTATAATTTTAATTTTTGGAGTTTGTCCTTTAATTAATATGTTCTATCAGGAATTCCATAAAGACTACATACATCACTAATACATGTAAACATAAATTGATTCTGAAATACCCTAAGAGATTTCTTAAATAATTTATATAAAACATGATCTATTTTTAATAGTTTTTAATTGAATGACATATACACAAAAATGAACAGAGTAATATTTTCTAATTTCGATAAGTTATTTTAAAGCAAATTTTACATCAAATATAAAATGTAATTTGTCAAAGAAAAATAATTTTTCTAAAGCAAATTATCCACTAATTTAGTTTACGAATTAAAAAGAATATAAATAATAAAAACATCTGATACATATTTCATTTGCTTCTATGGAACCAGCTTAATTATTAATAAATAGTCTATTCCAGTATGTATCTGTACAATTTTCTGTTAAAATTTTCAGATTAAAATACAAAAATTTCCATACAACGTAACAAGTAAAAAATTTTAGTAATAAAATAAAAAGTATATTTTCTGGGATTGGAATTTTTTGATAGAGCAGTATTTTAAGCAATAATCCATAGAAATAATAATTTATTTATATTTTTTCTAATATAAAAACTGAATCCGTACCTACAATATACTTAAATTAATATTGAGCAATAACTCATCATCTCAGGCTCACAAATAAAGCGGTACTTAAACAAGAATCAATTTAGACGTGCCTGTTTTTGCCACTGAGATATGTTTTTATAACTTAATTGTCAGCTTAAAAAAATAAAAACCTTAAAACTTTGAGTAATATTGTGTTTTCTTTTCAATTATGGTGGAAGTTTTCATAGAAGTAGTAATTATTTTCCAATAAAACAATTGTTTCAAGAACCCCAATTTGTTGAAGTATCTTGAACAGGAAATATCTCTAAGTACTTTCTACAAAGAAAAAGTAAGTACGTTTCTATAAATGAAGAAATAAATAGAGATTGTATTTGTAATATTTTAAAGTCAGCGAAAAATTTAAAAAAAAAATAATAAGTTTAATTCCTAGGAGTATTGGTGTAAGTATGTAAATTGATTGCAGCAGAGTCGTACCTCAATAAATAAATATATTATTTATATTATATATAAAGCAATAAATACAACGTATATAAAAAGCAAATACAATAATAATCAATAAATAAATAATTTAGCTATTTTGTTAGAAGGGCCACCCAAGCTTTGCAGTTCTTATAAGAATACCGAAAACACCTACTATCACCTTGATTATGCTTTGATTTTTAGTCTACATTAAGATTTTAAACTACTTTAACCTCTCGAGTTAAATTGTAAAAATTGTTTCGTATTACTTTTGGCACCCATATTATTCCGTATTTAATATATATTCTTCTGTATTTGATATATTTTTCTCATTCTATTGCTTTGTCTATGCATTGTTTTGCTTATTTTTCAATGTATTACTTTAAATCCCTTTATTTCAATTTTGATAGAATATTTTATTTTTATAGACACTCTCTTCGGGGGAATAACACGAATATTTTTAGATCTTTGTCTTTCGTATTAGTCAGAAAAGGGTGTCTGTTTTGCATAGCTGACCATCTTCCCTCCTGATAAAGACATGGTCCCTATTCTTTTCCGTTATTTATATTATATTATATTGATTTTCTTGATTTTGTAATATTAGCAATACATGCTATACATTTTTTTTATCTCTGAATTCCTTATTTTCAAATAAATCAGTTTCTGGTCGGACGATTTTAGGTAAACCTGATTTATGTTTTATATCTAGATATTTTTTTATTTATCACTAATTCCTTTTATTGTTCAAGAGACTATCCCTTTTCTTTATAGACGCTAGTGCAATCATTTCCTTGATAACTGTACTGAATTCTTCTAAATAGGGTAAGGTTTGCGGTTAAACAATTTTATGAAAATTTACTATAAACTCGATCAAATTTTGTTTATTTTTGTCTTTTTCATCTTCATTTTAAAATCATTATGATTAAATTATATAATAGAAATGTAAGACATTTTCTATTTCTATATGCTTTTATTCTGCTCGAGTTTTCAATGTTTCTCATGAATGTCTATTCTTAGTAATGTGTGCTGTTCTTTCAGTGAATGCAAGATGAAATAATTTAATTTTTTTATTAGTTATCAATAAATTAAAATCTCTCCAACAGAATGCCTTCGCGGCCAGTTTTATTGAAAATAGAACTGATACATTTCTGGATATTTAGTTGAATTCTTTATAGGAAAATTAATTTACAGGTTTAAATCAATAATTGCTTTTTGTATTTTTTTTTCGTTTCAAAAATCATTCCATCATTAAGAGCAGTCTGCTCCATCATGTTTTAGAATATAATATTAGCACCTGTTTTATTTTATTTTCAATTAGTATATATTTATGTTATAAGACATATATCGTATATAATTTTGAGTTCATTTTTCTCCTAAATGTTTTGAATGTTATTAATCATAGCAAGCCATTTTTAATGAGTTAATTTTTCATCCTCGTTAGCTGAATCTTCTTCAGCAATTTCATAGCCCTTTTCCCCATTGTCAATATCACTCTCACTCTTTTCATTGTTGGAACTAAAAGTACATTATATAAATGTTAAAAATGTTTACTTAAGAAAATGTACACGCTAAAATACGCAGCACTGTTAGTTGTTTATTTATATACATATTATCAAGCATTTACAGACTGTTTCAGTAGTGAATGGTTTATATTTTTAAAATTTTAATTTCAAACAGGAAGTTTTACCTTTAAATAAAAAATTAGAATGTGGAGCACAGAAATTAGTGGCATAAATTTTGTTATCATAATTGTGTTTGCATGTGCACACAGTTTTGAATACAGTGGCGTGAATAAAATTCTAATAATTTCGGTGTAATTAAATAAGAAACTTTTTATAATGAAATAATTTGTGTTATTTATTTCAAACTGTTCAAAACATTTTAAATTTTAATAAATTAAAAAGACACTAAACCATTCTTAATATCATTTTTTATCCCATTCTTTAAAATTTTTTGCTGCAAATTAATTATTTTAATTTTACAAACAATTCTTTAATGTGACATCATAATATTTGCATTTATATTTAATAAAACATCTTTATTTCCACCCATTTTATACTTAAAAAATTACAAAAAGTTTTTCTAAAATGTAACTAGTTTTTATAATTATCGCATATTCTTTATCCCTATGAAAACTTTGTTTTGAATGTAAGCTAAAGATTAATACTTGGTAGTTAGTTTCTGTTAATGTTACAAATTTTTCACTCAATTAAATATGTATTTCTGCAAAATGTAATAATTTCAGTTAACAATGAAATCTTTTCAGTTAGAAAGACCTCATGGCTGAACACATATACATATAAATATGTATAGAGTAGGAGAAAATTACAAAGAGCAAATATTAATCATGTTTTTACACCGATAAAGCAATTTATATTCCTTCTGAAATAATGATATGTCATATCGCTATATTCAATACTCTCAGTGTCTTAATTGACATATGAAGATGAAAATGTCTAAGGAAAATTTGAATTAATTTCAGAAGTATATTTACTTCTCGAAGAAAATGGAGAGAAAGAAAAGAAATATGTTCTAATCACACACACATTGAATAAAAGGTATATTAAACAATAAATGAAGAAAAATTGTCATATCTCCTATTAATTTCCCTTAAAAGCAGATAATTTTGGAATTTTAATTTATTTTTAATTTAATGTAAAAATGAGCATACTATGTAATGAGCATAATTGTTATACTTTGAAATACTTTTAAATTCGCGAATATGATTTTATATTTTTTTAAAGAAAGTATTATTAATAAATCAATTGAGAATAAAACTAAATCATTCTACACAAACACATGCTGAGTGGGTTTTCTTGTGTGTATTCATTAAATTGTTAATTCATATATAGTTGGAAAGGTCTTGCATTGTGCACGCACATGTCTATAAATTTTTTGTTTAAATATTTTTAGGGTTGTACAATATTTCTCAATAAGTCAGCTAAATAGGCCTTATATTTTATATTTTGAATTGTTCCCTATGGAGGCTTAATAAGGAGCGTTAATAGGAAGGTAGTGAAATCCATACCGATTCACTTATATACAGACTATACCACAGATTTATCATACTCACTAATCGTGGTTGAAACATGTAAAATAAATCGTTTCGTAAAGTCTACACCAAATGAAATTATACCACTGGGTTACAGCTCACTTAACATAACGAGGATCCATAATATTCACTAAAAGCGGCTGTAGTATATAAATTAGGTTATGATTCAAATGTCTTTTAAGTGAAATTATATTTCTAGAGTACTAGTGTGCTGACAATATCAAAAATCAGTCTTGTTCACTGATGATGTTTGGGCATAAAAAACAGATCATAATGTATTTTAAGTGAAATTATTCCTCTAGGGTACTAGTACACTGGTTTTCCTAAAGATCAGTCAATACACAAATGGTGGCCTGGACACTAGTGAAGAAGTTCATATTTGTAATGTTTTCCAAATAAAACTTTACCTCATGTGTCACTATACCAAAGATCCGTCAAGATCACTGATAGCACTAGGACACGTAAAATGGACCATAACCGTTATGCCTTCCAAGTGGAATTATATTTTTGGTGTATTGGTATCCTAACTTTCCCGAAAATCCGTCATGTTCACTAATGGTGGTTAGATCATGTAAAAAAGGTCGTAAATGTAACGTTTTCAAAATAAATTTTCATATGTGGGTTCAACTATACCAAAGATCCATCATGTTCACTGATCGCTGCTTCGCTTGTAAAATAGATCGTAATCCTTATAACTTATTACCTTAAACTCCTTATAACGGGATAGAAAGCAAAATCTAAGGCCATTCTGCCTGATTCGTTTATTTGATATATAAGGATTCCTCTCTTTGAGGTTTCGAAAGCATACTCTCTCTGTGTATTACTAAATAAGACACAATTAGTTCAATTTCTTGTGAATAACGAAAAGGTGAAATATATGAATTACTTGGAGTTAATGGAAAAAATACGTATTTACACATAATATAAAGAATTGATATTATTAAACAAACAATTTAAAGAAAATAATAATAAAAGATTTCAAATGGCATCTTTTGAATATTTTTCATGTTTTCAAATTTAAACGAATTCATCACGTTTCAGCATTTTTATATAGTTAGAGAAAAATAATTAAACTAAAATTAACATTGAAATTTAAATACGTTATTAAAAGTATCAGGTAATTTTAAATTGCTTTTGTAAAAATTATTTTCCACTCAAAGTATTTTGAGATACTTTATTTGTTACTAAAGTTCCTGCATCCAAGGTAAAAATGGCTTGCATTTAATAAATATTTACTACTTTTTCTAACATAAGCAGTTTTGCATTAAGAAAATTCAGTTTGTAATTAGAATCTTTCTTGATATACCTAGAAAGTATTTTAATTTCTGCATTGTATCAAAATAATTTTTTTTTGGAAATCTTTTAATTCCTAATTATTAGTTTTTAACATTAGCATCGATATAATCAGCAATATATGATGAATTAATTTGTAATTTAAATCATACTTTTTGCAGTAAATAATTACATTTTGATTTAGTAAGTCACTCAAAATTTTTAAATGCATTTTTGCTATCTTTATACACTTAAAAACTTAATTTTGAAAAATTCCCTTTTTCAATTAATGTGTACAATTAAAGAAAAACTAGTAGGAGGAAAAGAAAAATTTTGCAAAAATCTATGTTGGTTAAATTTTTTATAGTTTTCATTTTCATTTAATTTGTTTTTAAAATCTATACGCTAAAAATAGCAATATTTATCAAAATTTACATAAGCACTTATAAGAACATAATAATTTTTCTACAGTGTAGAAGCAAATATTTTCTCTCACACTACTGAATACTTTACTAAATATACCTATTTTGTGTGAAACTGATTTTATTTTGTTTCATTTATCATAATCTATGATGTTATTCTTATTTTCCATTTAATTTTTGAAACATTTTCATTTAGATGCAGAAATTCTTCATTTGTCTTAAGATAATTCACATGTAAAAATTGCTTTGTATTAATAAAGTTTTTTATAATCAATATATTCAAGTGTATATAGTTAAATTGTTAACACATTCGCCATCACTTTAGGAATTTTTTGCCCAATAAAATTTTTAATGTGTTCTATCAATTGAATTTTACAAAATTTCATTCAAAAAAATAGATAAATAGAATGTCTTAGCTATCATCAGAATGTATTTAGTACACTTGTTTCCCTTTTTTCTTACATTTCGTATTTTTTTAATCTTTGACAGAAAAAATATATTAAAGAGAACATTTTCTGTTTCTTGATCTTATTCGCTCAAAGCTATTTTTTTACATAAATTTTTTTTAAATTGCTTAAAAAATGTTATCTAAACAATCCTAAATGCCACGTTGTTAATTTTCATCTGTTTCATATAAATCCAATGATTTTTAGAGTTCAAATACAAAATAATCTAAAATCACTAATACACATAAAAATTTGAATTAATGAAAGCACTAGATTTAAGTCCTATATTAGAGAATCAAAATATAAATTGTAATTTTATTGATATTTATTGTGTTAATAAATTCTAAAATATAAAAATTTTGCTAATTTAAATTTATTGAAACGAAACATGAGTTTCATTATTTTAATTAGACAGAAATTTATATGGAATCTAATTAGTGAATTTCACCAGTAATTCATTTAATTAATGTGTATAGCCTATAACACTTATTTAATATTATAAACAAAAAATCTGTGTATCTTATAAAAGATACTCATATTTAAAATTAAAAATTATATAACAAATTTTTTATAGCTCACGTGATGTTTTCGTTGATTTTTAAATTAATTTTAACCTAATTTTTATATTTAAAACCAGATATTTATACAATAATATATAGATTTATTAGCTATAAGTATTCAATATTTGGACTTTCGAAAGAATATTTTAAATATTTTTGCAAAGTGCTTTAAAATTAGACATATAGCATTTTTGTTTAAATTAAATTTTGTTTCAAAATAATTTTATTATTCCAAAACAAAGCAATGAAAAGGAGATAAATAATTTACTATAATGCCGACTTTTACAGACCATTTCTGTGTATTTGAAATTCTTTCTCGTTGAATAAATTAATATCATTGACATTTTTAATGTTATAAACAGTGTGCAAGGAATTTAAAAATAGGGTAAAAATATTTGTAGCTTAAGTACATTTTGATTACGAATTGTATATAAATTGTGCGTAATAATCTATTCTTATAACAAATTCAACTAATTATATTTATTTTTTAAAAGTATACTATGATAAAAATTCATTCTAATTTTTTTACAGAATCGAGCAAACTTTTCGTCTTGTTTTATATTACGCAAGCAATTAAATTCACTAATTATATATTCATATTAAATAAATCTGCCATTCTTCCTCTCAGTTTATATTTTTCTAAGATATTGCATGTCTTGATACCTGTATTTACCTATAATTTGTTTCTTATTGACAAGGCATAGAATAAATATAAGAGAAATTTAATTGTTAAGTATTTATCATGTAAATTTAGCTTCCATAATGTTTGTGTGCTCGCATCATATTTAATTATTTCTTATGAATCTCTTGGAATAATTCGTTTTATTCATATAGAATAATGCTTAATGATAGTACGTTTGATATTAATTACAGCAATACGGGTGATTAATTTAATTACATCGTTTGTAACTCATCGTTAAATACTAATGTAGAATTACTATTAAATTTCTCTCCATATTAGCAAATAATCTACTTGCACGTGTGAGGTGAATGCAATCATTTGATACAATTACAGCCTACTTAGATTAATTCTGCGGTTCCAGAGTATAAATTATTGTAGCAATTACTGCAATGCATACATGCTAAATGTTAAGAAATATTAATTTAATCTTTTATAGATTAAATTATATTAGTTAACTATTTTATAAATTATAGTTTTAAGTAAAATAATAAGAGTTCTAATATATTTTCTGTACATTTACGGTTAGTGTTCAAGGTTAAGTAATAATATATTAATTTTATTACGCATTAAGTTTTGCTAAATATTTAATCTTAATTTGTAAATGTAATGATACTATGCAATTACTAAAGTGGGTAATTATTTTTTAATCATATTTTTCACAACATTTTATGAAAAAGATTTACATATTACTTTTTTCCTTGATTTTTATTGACTTTCGAAGTTTTTATGTAAAATTATAAAAATAGATTTCGAGAAATAATGAAATTAATCTTTTTTATGAAATATGTCTTCAAAGAATTAGTTAAAATGGTAAAACAAATATTTATGTAAAATAAGACAATAGTTTGTTAATAGCTAACAGGAAATAATCAAATAGCTAATTAATTTTATATTCAGGTGATATTGAACAACCCAATTGATATTATTCAAGTACACTGCTCAAAACAATTAAAGGATATTGTAAGTTTTATATAAAATAAAGATATAAGCAAAATGTTTTTGCTGAAAATAGGAGATGAGAATCCCAAATGCAAATTTTTTTCTGATTTTCAAACTGTGGAGTATGCATTTTTTAAGTTCCACGTCAAAAACGTCGCTACAGCTGCAGTGAATGCAACTTGACTTTCAACTGAATGAAAGACAATGATGATCGGAGTTCAGTGACTGTTTTGTTTCGATGAATACGATGTCTCAGCGAAGTCATTTAACTGATTCAGAAGCTTGGAGAGTTGTTGGTAGGTTAAAAGAGAGCCAAACTGAAGCCGAAGTAGTGCAAACCATTGGAGTGTCACAAAATTTGTATTGTTTTTGAAAACTCACTTGTATTTAAATAAATTTTTCTTAAATTTTTAGTTGAAAACTTTTGATAAAAAAGGAAAATCATTAAAATTCTTTAAAAACTACACATTGTCTAAAATCAAATGTCCACATTTGTATGAATTAGAACCGGTCACTCATTTCAACTTGCAATCATTTAATCAAATGATTAAGCCCTAGTGTCAAACTGAAAACAACAGTCCGTGTTTTTCATTTTGGACAACTTGTGTATACATATTATCGAGTGGTATTTTTAATATTATTTATAACCACACTATTTAATGAAAACAAACTAATTTTATTATTAACCATTAAAAAATAATGCAAGATTATAAATACAACTATCCAAAATTTATATGCATATAAATATTTTTAATGTGAATGAAATATTATAATACGTACTGAAACAAATATAAAGTCCCTCAATAGATTTCTTATTTATTCAAATACTTATTAAATAATTCTAATCACTAACTTTTCACTTATATAATGAAAAGCAATCAATCATCAATATTTTTATGTAAAACTTCCTTATTCTTGTTCGTTTTTATTTAGATGAATGATAACCATTTTACTTTAATCTAATTTTATTCTCATTAAATACAAATATTAATCAAATTTTTTAACCGTATTTAGAAGCATATTATACTTATAAACCTCGCAAAAACTTTTTATTTAAGTGCATTAAATCAGAAAACAAAAATATGTTCCTCATAAAACCTATAATATGATGTAAATTTAAAAGTAAAGCAGACACACACACATTTCTATAGACTGCGTTTATGGAACTCTTTGCGAATACGACAGTCAATTTTTGATACATCAGCGAAAAATCTCCAGACTTCTGAGGAAAGAGATTACGACATTCGACTCACTTCACTGTTGCCAGAACGTGTGTAATCCCTCTTTTCAATCGATTAGTATCTGACAACCGCAGAATCTCCCTTCCTTACGAGCGGCATGATAGAGCAGAAATTTCATATTGCTTTATTTAGTTTTGGAGTTGCCCGAAATGGGGACATAAAAAAATCTATCAAACATAAAAGAAGGACGTAACCGGGTTGAAAAAAGTGGCAGGTTAAATTTAAGAGGTCGAGATTTTAAAAGAGCTCCTTTTATTGACGTTTTTATTATTGAGTTTATTGCAGATGAATGAGCCAAAAGAGGAAGCATTTTCTTTCGTATTTGACGTGTTTAAAATTTAATGATTTTATTTGGCATTTCAGAGCTTGTTTTTAGATCAGAGTATGGTTAAATGAAAAGTTGATACAATTCTCAAAATTCTACAGGCATTCTTTTTAATAGTAATGTGATTAATTAATATAAAAACAACTTTTCACAAATAATATACATGCATGAATAATATTAGCTCAATATTTTATTCAATTTTTATTAGTATACAAAACTTTTTCAAATTAAAATTTGAAACATGCGTAAAGTTTAATATCAGGACTTGAATTTTAACAAATTTTCACTTTTTGATAGGTATATAGCATAATTATGAGTATCAATTTTTAATCTCAAGGAATTTTTCTCACTTTTTATTCCTAATAAAATTGTTTTTTTTATTTTCCTATGCTTTATGCATACCTATTTTTTATTTTACTATATTCATTACTGTTCCAGAAGGATTGGGTATTTAAAATAGATTATTGAACCTAGTTATTTGGATTGTCAAATGGTCATTTTAAATTTTTCATAAATAATTCATCGTTATTGATTGAGCCTTGAAACTAGTTTTATTTATTTCAAAATTTAACTTTTTTACAGCTATATGATTATTTTTACAGCCATATGATAATGTTAAAGTAATAAAAATATTAATTTGTTAATGTTGTTTTGCATAATATTAACTATTTTTAATGTGGAGTGCATAAGGAATTTTTATTTAGGTAATTTTCGCTCATTCTTTATTGATTTCAAATTTTTAATTTAAAATAAAGTAAAAATTTAAAATGTGGGAACATGTTTATCTACATTTTACAAATTGTAAACGTCAGCAAATATTTCTGGAGACTTTCGGATCTCTATTTTAATCGATACATTTAGTAGTACCTAGAAATTTCATAACATTAACTCTAATTCGAGAGATAAGTAATCATTTGGATTCAAATTTGGGATTAAGCTTATATACTTAATACTGGATAAAACATTGAACCCAATGAATGTGAAATATTTTTTAAATATTTTGAAATAAATTTATTTCCATAATTTGATTTGTGAGAAGTGATGTGATCGAAGTAAGATAAACAAATATCAAATAATTCTTTTTAATTATTGTTAAAATGTATAATACTTAAAAGCACATAAAATTTTCTCTTATTACTTAGATTAATAAGAAAATCTGTATTAATATATTAATTAATATAGAAATAAATGGCAATTTCATTTATTGACATAATTGTGAAATTCAAATTTAAAAGTTTTTAGTTTTTCGCTGTATTTTTTGGTTGAATTTCAAATTGTTGACTCAAGGATTTTTTAAATATGAAATTTAACTTTAAAAGTAATATCGACAGATATGCAAAAGCGTAATATAAGTGACTCATTTTATGGCATGAATCAAAATTATTATATTTTTGCCAACATTACATCTTCTCTAAATCAGTACATTTTAGTTTACAAATTAAGTTGAAGAGTTATTAATTTAATACACTAATTATGTAAAAATAATGCATCTTTCACTATCTATACTACGTAATAGGAACACAATACATATTTGCATAAATATAATTATGCACGCAAGTATATATATATATATATATATATATATATTATACATATATATATGTATATAAATAAGATAAGCTAAGAAATAATTTAAAAATAAATAGTACAAATAAGACGAAAAATTTAAAATCACTAACAAAACTACTAACAAGTAAGAAAATTTTATGTATATTTAACTGTTTTTGCACTAATTTAGTTGGCTAAAGAAATATATATATATATATAATAACAAGAAATACAAGAAATAAAATTCACTGGAAATTGTTTTCGTAAAGATTTAAGTCTGGAATTTGTAAATCATTTAATTTTCTTTCAATGACATCATATGGAAGTATTTTAATTAACTTCATTATGAAGAGAATTTATAAATTTGTTAATTATATATACTTCATTAGCTTCATGGAAAACGAGATCACTCAAATTCCCTTCTATCTACAAAATTGTACCTTTAAGGTAATTATTTTGACATAATTTCTAATTTAAGTTCTAATAATGTTGAACAGAAGAGAACTTTAAAAGATGCCACCCTGTTCATTTTTAATGAGACAATCACATCATCAATCATGTTTAACTCAATTAATTAGTTTCATTGGTGAAATTGTTGTCAGTATGTTGTTTAAGTAATCAATCATTTATTTGAATATTTCAATCAATCTTAATAACTAAAATCCTTTGAATTATTAAGCATACAATTAATGTTACACATTTTTTTTTATCTTCAGTGATTAATTCCTTTCAAAATTTTGGTACACATATTTTTTTACTTAACTGCT
>JAPDSC010141343.1:1474-12111 GCA_026290005.1 Latrodectus geometricus
ATATATATATATATATATATATATATATATAAGATGAGGAGTAGCAAAATACGTACGCAAGCCTGGAGTCACAGTTTGAAAACACCTAATGTTTTATAACTTATGTGCACAACAAAAACCATCACCAAACTATAAAACAATTTATTTCTACAGTTTTGATTACAATTATAGAATTAAATTTTTCCTCAAACAATTCAAATTGCTCAAAATTAAAGCTAATGAAATCAATTTCAGTAATTCCATGGTGTAATTTTAATGCTACACATCCTTTCCATTTATCTTTTAAAATATTAGTTATTATAAATACACATTAACAACATTTGCTGCCAAGTGATGTTCATAGCAAAATCCCTTTCAGACATTAAGCTACTACAATGAATTTTCACAAACTATAATGACACGACCTGGAGAGTTATTAACTATATTAAACCATTAAATATCTAAGTAGCAATTTCTGGAACTCTAAATTTGAGATATCTGAGTCAGTAAGCGTTATTAACTGAGAGTAATTGTAAAGCTCCTTAAATTTGCCTTTTAGTAAAACAGACCTAGAGATAATATATTTCTTTTCGAAATATATGAGCCCACTTTACTACAAAAAACTCTCCATATTACAAATGATGTATTGTTAATTTCTTTTGTTTTTAAATATATTTTACTTATGTATTAAAAAAATTATTTTTCAAACTTTCTGAATAATTTTTGATTTTGCTAAGGAATAATCTGAACCGTGAAACATAAGGAATTTAAATGGCAGAGATTCAAAGTGCATCAAAATATTATTTGACAAAATATGATTTATTCTTAATTAAATTATGATTTATTTAGCAAATATATATAAATCGTGAATATTTGTAAAAGGTTTAAAATTAAGCATAGATGTTAAGTATTTATGATGCAATAAAGATATAAAAAAGCTGATATTTCATTTCTAATTAATGTCTGCACAAATATTGAAATCTCTGATTTTGCATAAATTGCAGTTTTAATTTTGCTTTGCTTGTGAAACGTCATTTGAATTCTTTCATATTTGTGTACTATGTGAGTCTTTTCAATTTTATATACTCTTTTTTTGAAATAATGAATTTAAAATATTAAATTTTTTACAGTTATGTAATTTTGAACTAGGGATACAGCTGGAATCAATAAAAAAGCTGTTCTTTAGAGAGCTCAACTAGAAACTTACAAAATTTAAGCAGTTTTCTTAAAAAATATTTCAATTCAGTTTCTTGATTGACGTTAGCTTCAGCAGAAATGTATATTTTATATTTGTTCTATGATTTTTCACTATAAATTAATTCTTTAATTTAAATAATAACTTTATGAAACATTTAATTGATTAATGTTTATTATATAATAATGCTTCGAATAATAACATTTCCAATCATAATATTATAGGAGAATATATATTTTAAAATTCATATTTCTTGTTTTAATTATTTTTAAAGATTTAAATCAATATCGTCCTACAACGGAAACGAAATATACATATTTTGTGAGTATTTTAACAAATAAAATATCTGTATACTTCATCTTTATAATTTGTTTTGATGTCCTTGCTCTCATTGAAGATAATGTTTTTAAGCCATAAGTCATAGTAAAATTATAATTAATATATTATATAAATCATTTTTCTTAGCTATTGTTTTATGTAATATAAGCTTATATATTATTTATATATTGTATTAATTTCATTATTGTTTTTGTATTTTACATAATATAAACTAAAAATTAAAAATGAAAATAGTCGAAAAATTTAGATATTAATTATAAAATATGTTGCGTGATTAATTTTACACGCATAATTACACTAGTAAATAGGTAAATATCTTTCAATTTTAGGAAAAATTTAACATTAACATTTATTTAAAAGAGTCATAAATCAACAAAAATTCATGTTTATTGTTTTCTTTAATTAGTAACATTTTTATTGGTTCTATTGCTTAAGATTTCTTCCACAATGTGTATGAAATTTATTTGACTTGCTTGAAATCTGTGAAATCTGCTTTAAAATATATTTTAGCCCACCAAAATTTATAATTCAAAGGGAATCGAGTTACCTATTTCTCAAAAGTGACTCTTGAAGGAATTAGGAGACAAAATGCTAAGAATTTATCTGCAAGGTCTCCTTTGATTTCATAATAGTTAGCTTCTCTGTACTTAATTGTATCCTCAAGGGTATTTAGTTTTAGATCCAGAAATAGCTTTAATCTGTTTGATATAAAGTTCGGATTAACATTAAATTGAACTTTCCTTCGAAGTAAAATTGCCATTTTATTTAAAGGTTAAATCAGCAAAAATCTTGCGAATAGTAAATGTATTTATTTTCTAAATCGGAATTTGTCATATTTAGAATTTGTCAAAAAGAATTATTTATTCAACTTTTAATTTGATAAACAATGTCATGTTTTAAGTTTAATATTAGTTTAAAAAATTAACTTAAAAAGCATTTAATTTTATTTTTGTGTGGTTGTTAAATAAAGGATTCTCTAGCTTTATTATATTTTATCTTTTTTATTAGTTTCTTATAAGATTTTGTAAGAATGAATTATTTCTCATAATCACTTTTAAAAAAATGGTTTCGCTAAGAAAAACATTTTTAATATATTATTGATCATAAACATAACGGATTAAAAATCTTAAATTTCATTGAATTTTATCATTAGTCTTCTAAAATAGTATTAATTATTCATAAATATCATTTTTTAAATGAATAATACTTCATACAAATGTAAAATTTCATATATTGTGATAAACCTATTATATAGCTGTGTTATAGCTGTGTAGCTAATATAGTTATGTAACGTTTTGCTTGACAATTGTCATAATTTTTTCACTTGACGATATTCAAAGAGCTTTGAGGATAAAATCCTTACAAATGTACAAATAATTTGTTAGCTTGTGAATTCCGACAATATGAAATAAGTCTCAGGTTAAAACAAAACTATGATACTTGAGAGCAATATACTCCAAATAGTATCAGAAGTTAATGTATAATTATTTTAACAAATGCTTTTGTACATAAATCTTACATCGTTTAGATTTAAATATGAATTATAAAATTATATGAAATTTATTTTTATTAGATACGGTCTAATATACTTCATTCATGTGATATTAAATATATGTCCCTTTATCACACACACATGAATATATATTACTTATAATAAGTTATATTTTACTTATAATAAGTTACTTATTAAAGTTATTTTATAACAAGAATTTGCTCTAAGAATTAAATTCATTTAAAATATGAATTACTTAAATATTTTACATATTTTATTTTTTTCATAAATGTTTGCATTGAAAAATAAATGTTGCATGCATTGTAAAATAAATGCATTGTTTCATAAATGTTTGCAATGTACATAGTTGAGTTTGTAATGTGTTTTGACCACTGGATAATTATTTAAGAAATGTACATTTAGTTAAAAAAAATTCTCTTTTCTTTGAATATTTTAAATTAGTTGTTTTTATTGTTTTTTAAAATATCATTCAACTTTAAAGTTTATATTTTTCTTTTGGATTAATAAACAATTTTATCTGTTTCACTATATATCTCGATAAGTTTATTAAGTAAAGTATCATATAAAGTACTTATATAACTCATCAAAAGTGTTTTTATAACTACTTTAAATCATTGATTATTAATTATTTTTTATCAAAAAAAGGTTAAACTTTTTTATTTTAGCAAATGTAGCATATAAAACACATTGTGATTTTACAAATAAATTTACTTTTTTCCAAAAAATGATGATATTTGGAATCTTTCCATACTTTTAAAATTTTCCCAATATTTGTAAACTTACTTTCAATAATTTTTTAATAAACTAAAATTGAGCTTCTTATCTTAAATCTGAATAAAATTTCATATTTATTCATTTCTTATTCTTTTTCTCAAACAATTTATTTAAGAAGATAAATTAGGTTATTCAAGTGAAAATTAATAAAGAGTCACTTTGATAACACTCTCAAGGATTAAAGATGTCAATGGAACCTAGAGAAATTAAAATAACAAAAATAAAATTTATGAGAATAAAAATGGTCAAATAGAATATTCAATAATGCTCTTTAAATATTTATTTGGCAGAAAATTTTCGAACACTTTTTAAAGAGATTCTAAGAAGAAGAAGTATATTTGTTTTAATCCTCCTTCAGAAATTTTTATCTCAATTTTACATTCTTAAAAATGAATAAAATATGCCAAAACTAATTTATTAGCGAATAATTAGAAAGTTTTTCTCTGGTTGCATTATTTTATCAAAAGCAAAGCAATACTTCAGGCAAAATATAAAAATAAGAATAATGATATGAAAATAAGTAACTTTTTTATTGAAATGAATGGAAATTTTGTAGATAATTCTTCATATTATTAAATGAGATTTCAATATTTATTAGAATAGTTAAAGAATTGTTTACTATATTCTGAATTATATTTCTTAAAATTATGATTTTTATCTTTTAAATATAAATTTCAGTTTATTTAAATTTCTGAAATCTTTCTAATTTAAAAATGCAATTTAATTAAGAAATTTTTTTTAAATTATTTAATGTAAAACTTTTCATAAACTATATATAAATAATAAAGGAACTTTAACAATTATTTTTTATTAATTACTTATTATTTAATAAAGAAAATTTATTAAATTGCTTTACAAACACTGTAATTTCTTAATTTTTTTATAAGTACAGGAGTTTTTGCCTTATTTTAACACTATTATATTTAGTATATTAAGAAATAAATGAAAACAAATGTAAAAATAATTTTAAAATATATTTGGTTTTAGTTATCATACAAACAAAAAAATATTTTGAAAATAAAATTACTTTATAGTTTGTTTACTTAAGCTTTAAATTACATATAATTTTAAAATTAATAAATTTTAGTAACTAATAAACATTCAAAACCGAAACTTTTCGTGAAAATGATTTCCAATTTCTTGGTTCTTCACACAAATGAATTTTCAAAACTAATTTGAAAGATAATTTATCCTTCATCAAAAAAAAAATTATTAGTTTTTATCTATTAGCCTAGTTTTTTCAGTTATGAATCGTGACTGTTTTACAAAATCTGAACGTAAATCATGTAGTATCTTTGACTCGTAGAGAAATAAATCTATTTTTTCTTTTGCAGTATTATAATTCGAATATTTTCTTTTATCTAAAATAATCTCAATTTATGAACAAGAGATAGAATGTTGTGAAAAACTTCAGCTCTCCTGTTACATTTGTCTTAACTTATTGTATTTCAAATGAATAAAAATGCTTGAGATGATTAAATATTTTTTTAAGATATAATATATTACAATATTTATATGTGATTCTTTATATGATTTGCAATGTTAGCAATTTAAGACAGCCTGTTGCACATTTAATGAAAAATTCTTGTTTCCTTCTCTCTCTTTATAAATATGACTAAAAGAACAACATTAAATTTATATTGATGTCTTCTAATATATTGGGTTTAAATTGAAGTTTTTTATAACATAATTTTATAACATAATTTTTTTAACATAATTGTTAAATATATTTCATACTATCCAGTCTATTTCCTCGTACTTGTAGCTAATATATTTTGCATTTAATTTTCCCCCATATTTCTCTGTTTTTATTTGGTTAAAAGTGTGAGAGATTTCATACATTTCAACTTAATTTCATTGCAATAAAATAAGATGATATTAAAAGTTATTAATACTTTAATCAATATAAAAAATACTTTTTAAAGAATAAATCTTTCAGAATACTTTTAAGAGAAGTTATGGAAGATTACTTAAATACAAAAGCATAAATAAGACGTATTTCCTTGCCAATAATATTCTTTATGGTACACATATATTCTTTGGAACACTAATTAAGTTCACTTATTTAGATTAATAGTTCTTCAAGTAATTTCCTATATATGAGAACTTTCGTTAATAGTACAACTCTATAACTCTTCTTTGTATGTCAAGAGTTGAAATTTATGTATCAGTCTAGTTGACAAAAATTCAAATTTTATAATAAAATGCAAGCTTTTTCAGCTTCCATTTTCTTCTTAACCTGAGCTAAATTAGCTTATATTTAACAGTTCTCCTAAGTTCCATTTAATTTGTATTTCAAGGAGTTACTCAATCTTTTTATGAGCCAAACTTCATTGAATTTCATAAAAGTTAAGAATGCGAATTAAACAAAAAATTTAGTTTTCTTTGAGTTACTTAAAAAATAATCAAATGAGTAGCAATATTACATAATTTTGAAGCACATATAATAGAGTATAATGATTTGATGTTTAATCAGCTAAAAAAGAGGTAATGAAAAACTTTCTCACTGACTTTAACTTTATACAAATAATATTTATTAGAATATTTTTCCCATAATGTTTCCAATAGAAATATTTTAATAAAGATAAAGTTTTATTAATATATAACCACAGTAGGAAAGAAAATCATTCTAACACTAAAAATAGAATATGTATTCTTAAAGAAGGAAATATTAGTTAAATTTTCAAAAATTACTATCAACTTATAGTCTTTCTGAATAACTATTATGATACATTATTCTACATTACATAATATATTTTCCCATTTTTAAATATATTTCTCTTCTAAACAAAGAATATTAGCTTTATTTATATTTTAATTACCGCTAGAAATCTTTTAAAATAAAAATAAATAAATTTATCTTTTTAATTTAAGTAAATTTTGAGTTAAATACAAAACATAGAAATGCGTTCTACACCATCACATTATGAAAATAAAATACCAATATTATTCGTATCCAAATGCCAATAACCATTCTAACTAGTTTTTTTAACTTTTCAAGTTTAAATCTATAGATTTCTATTGTTGAGACATTTTTTTAACCTTATACGTTATATCTATAAGATATAATACAATTTTAACATAGTTTATTGAATAATTTTTTACCACTATGAGATCTCTTTTATAAACAGAAACAACTTTTTAAAATCTAAAATCTTTTATTTCCATATGGATCAAAATGTTTAATACGTTTATGGTTTCTCTATTGATAATAAAGTATTTTAGCAACTGGTTCTATTTATTATATGAATTAGAATATATGAAAATGCTTTGCAAAGATATTGTAAAATACCCCAGTAAAGTTTTAATATGATACTTTAAGGAAGTCCAATACAAATAGCATTTTTATTTTTGTACTCTTAAATAAAAAAAAAAGAAAGATTATGTGAGATCACCATTGATAACATTCCGAGATTTAAATCCTAACAAACGAGAGCCATTTTTAAATACAGTAAAAGAAATGTAAAATCACTATCAAGAGATATGTTTATTTCCTAAAAAGGTATGATTGTTGATCTATGACATATTTTTTGTCGAGTGCCAAGCATACAGACAGTATGGGGTACGCTGCTCCAATTTTACAACTGAGCCAAAATTTGGTGTGGAGTCCGACTTCCTCAGTATATAGGAACCCGTTTATAGGGTTCATACTCCATTCATACAAGGAAAGGTCAAAGACAGGAGAGAGAGAAAGTACATCCATTCCCGAATCGGGATTGGAACCCAGGACCCATATATCCTCAATCAGGCACGTTCACCATTAGACAGGACTTTGATAAATTCCTGCTTATACATGGATGCTGATTTATTGAACAAACAAAATATAATGTAAAACCAAATTATTCCTGAAAATACCTGGTTAATTAGTATACACTTATATAATTTCAATTTTAATAATCATATTTCAAAGGAAATATTCATCGTAAGCATTTTAAATAAACTTTCTGGGGTATTTATTTATTGATATAGTACCTGATATTGTGCTGTTTGTTTGTATAAATTATGAGGGAATAATTTTATAATACTCAACTTATTTTTATACTGCAATACTTTAAACTTTACATCTACTCAGAAGTTTTTAAATGAAACATTTTAAGAAAATACAATATTTTCCTGAGAAAGCTGTCATTATTACATGTGTCTGACATATTTTTATATTGTTTAAATTAAACAACATAATTAATAATTTAATTTTGACCAATGAAAGAGGACCTTTTAAAAACACGTATACTCTTTACATCCTAGTCATCGTGACACATTTGTGAACAATTTAATGGTTATTCTAATAGGATTCATAAACTAAAATCTCATACATCATTTCATTATAGTTATGCTGTTTTCTAGGTTTAAAAAAAGCAATCATGAAAAGTAAATATTGTAGAGCATGTTTAAATAATAAGTTTTCAAAAAATTAAGAATTAAATATCCAATCTAAATCAAATTAAGCTATTATCTATCATCTTCAGCAGCAGCAGTGATAGATATATTTATTTTTATACATTTCTAAAAGTTTTTTTCATGAATTCGTAAAATGTGGTGCATTAATATTTTTAATATGTATTTAACTAATTACAAGGTAAATGCTTCAAATTAAATTAAGAAATAAATTTATAAATTTAATTTTTACAATTTCGATTTTCATTGATGTAAAATGAATGTAACAGATTATAATGTTTCTGAATTCTTCCAAACTTATAAAAAATATGGGTCAAATTGATTTAAATAGGTAATTTTAATTCACCTAAAAAAGGAGAGAAACATTACTATAGATATATATCACTTTATTATAAATGTATTAATTTGTATTACCTAGTTTTTGATTTAAATCCTTGGGTCGTGGTAGCCTGGTTGACTAGGATGTCATTCAAGTTACCGAAAGGTGGTGAGTTCGAATCCCAGATTATCCGAAGATCCGTCGTCTTCACTAATGAAGAGTAGAGCTCTTAAAGTATGTCGTGGTCGCAATTTTCTCCTTGTTCCTATTCTAAATTAATACCTCTGGGGCTGTAAGGAGTCAGGCCTTGGACTTCTCTGGCTTCCCAACTCTAAATTGGACCCATCTATGAGTCAAGTTCGTAATTCCTCCCTCGCAGGTGGGGTGCTCAATTCAAAAACACAAGACACTCTTTCTGTCTTAATTCGTTCAGGGTTTCGCTTCGCCAAGTGTTATATGTAACAACAACAGATTTAAATCAATTAGTTTTATCCGGATTAAAAAGGAATTCGTCCTTTTATGGTGAATACTTAAAAAATAAATTCAGATACAGTATGATTGAAATATAAATTTGAAAACATATATCTGTTTTTAGTTATCACATTTTTACTTGGTATGCAACTACACACAAATCTCATGTATAAAATTACGATGATCATCTATTTATTTCAGTTCTAAAATCAAACGAAAAAGCTTCATTGATGTAAAATTGCTTAGCAAGTTTTTTCAATGACTTCTAATAGTTTTATTATATACTATAGATAGTTTTATTATATTCTCATTGAAATATAAACATTTTAGAAGAGCAATAAATATAATTTAGATTTTATTTCTTTGGAGTAGAATAAATTTCTTTTCGCAACTATATTTATTAAAATTTGTGAAGACCAGTCTACTTATCTTCAGAAAATATTTTAAAATTTATTCATTGTCACAAATATTTTCTCTCTCTTTCGAAAAGCTTTCTTCTCAGAAAAAGACTATTAATTTGAGTTTTCTTTCAACTTATCGTAAAAGATTTTTAATATTTAGAAAAATTGAATTTACTACTTGAACAAAGTACATTTTTCAAAAAGTAGATTCGACATTTCAAACGAATAAACGCATCCAATTTTGCATCATCATATTTTTCACCACGAAATTCTATCACCACATTCAAAAATAAAACGTTAAAATTCGTATCAAGATAAATCAAATAAAATTTCAATTCAATTTGAATATCTTAGGAAAGAATTCTAATATTCACTTATAAAAATTTTCGTTTAATATCAAAAGTTCTTTTTACTCTTAATATCGTTTTGCTACAAAATGAAATTGTATATTCTAAATACAATTTATTAAACATATTTGATTTTGTGTCATTTTAAAATACTAATGTATAAATTATAAAACATCATTCTTAAAAATCTTCAATGATTATTAAAAGTTCAATAGTTTTGTTCAGTGTGGTTTTTTAAAATAAAAATATTATATATTTAATTTAATTTTAGGTTTTTTCATGGAAAAATAAATGAGTTTTCATCAAATTTTCAGTCAAAATCATTTTTAAGAACACCATTTTCTTCTAATTCTCTCAATAGTTTCAATAATTACAGACTATCATACGGTATATTAAAAATTTTAATACATGTTCATGAGTTGTAGGTTTACTATATCCTATCAGGTTTACTTTATATAATGACTAGGTTTTTGTATGAATTGTATACAGTTTTCTCTATACCAAATTCAATTCCAATTTCAAATTCAAAGTCTTTGCATTTAATACAAAACTAGATATTTTGGATTTATTATATTCTATCCTTTATGATCATAATGAAAAAAATAAGACAAACCAATAAACTAAATAAATATGACCAAAGATATTTGGAATGTCTTTGCTGATCTAAAAGATTCAGAAAATTACGTATTTATCATTAATATCTTATGTTACATTAATACCTGGTTATTTATGATTATTTTGTGTTATTTCTTAACGCATCCACTTTTTGTTATTAGTAATGTTTTATTTTTCAGCATTTTTTCAATTAGTGATTACAATAGACAAGAAGTTTAGTTGATATTGCTATAATTTTTTGTAATAATTGTACGCATAAAGATATTTATTCAACTGAAGATAAAAATAT
>JAPDSC010141355.1:0-12080 GCA_026290005.1 Latrodectus geometricus
GCAATGAAAGATGAACGTGGAAGGCAGAATGGAATGAAATCGTCTTTACTGACTCCTGTGTGCACAATGGTCGCATTCGAGTCTATAGACACAGTGAAGAGCGGCTGCTGATCAGCTGGGTTATACACCACCACACTAGCGAGAACGCTGTACGTAATGTATTATGGTATGAAATGGTTTGTATATCACTCTCGCAGTCCTCTAGTACTTCCCTGTATTTTAAATAGCTAGCATTACATCTCCAATGTGTTGGAGCCAGTTGTTCTTCCTTGCCTTTATTGCTTACCCACATCCATATTTCAACAAGATAATGCTCGACCACACATGGCACGCATTGTCCAAGGACATTTCACCAGTTGACATATTGAATTGCTTTCCTGGTCGGCGCTCTCCTGAACTTTCGCCGATAGAAAACATGTTGTCCATGGTTTGCTGAATGATTGATCCAGATTACATCCTCAGCTGCCACACCTGACCAACTTTGGCAACATGCGGAAGATGCTTGGTCTGTTGTACTCCAAGAACACTTCCAAAGTCTATTTGAATCAATGCTGAGTTATGCGGCAGCGGTGATTTCCAACAATGGCAGCTATATTATTTATATTTCTAATCTAATAAAGAAATTATTAATTGAAGTTAATGAAATCATAGAAACATATCATTTATATTATTGATCTTAAATGTACTTTAACTTTTCATGCATGAGAAATAATGTGATTTTTGATATTTAAAACTATGAAAATACTTAATTACCAAGTTCATCATAATCAAAGTAGATAAACCCAAATTGATTTTTTTTTTTTTTTTTTTTTACTCTTTGTACTATTAAACTTATTAATAACGTGTGTTTTCAAAAATAGATAGATCCAATTAAAGTTATATTTATGGTGTTAGTTTTGCAACATTTATTTATTTATTATAAATTATTAACATATATATTAGTAATTTAAAACTATTAGATTTTATTAATATCAACTAATATTATTGGTATGTCTTTTAATTACAATATTACATACCATAACAAGAAAAGTTAATAAATCATTATAGGTAAACTATACTGCTTCCTGAAAAATTTTTAAAATTCAAAGTGTAAAGTTATTTTATCAGTTTCATGACCTCAATTTGATTTTTGATGACCTCAATTTTAAATTTGCCAAAAAATAATTTGAAAGCTATATTTAATTATTTTCTTATCTTATACATGTTGCTAAGGAATATTTTATAAAAAAAAAAAATCAAAAACATAAAATAGAGTTGAATATTTTATGAAATTTTAAATTATATCTTAAAATTTTATTAATCTATACATACTGTAAATACATATTTGATATTTTTTATTAGACAAATAAAGCTATCTTAATTGAATAAAAGCAAATTAATTTCCATAAATATTTTCAAGAGGTTGTGAAAGCCTACTGAAATTTTTATAACATATTTATGCCTACAGAAGTCAGCAAAACAATTTGACCTCGTTTAAGAACAAAGCAAATTACTGAGATCTAATTAAGTTTTACTGCCACATTATCGAAATTACCAAATACGAATGAAGCCATTACATAGGTCGTTCTGAAAGATCACTAGCTTTTACTGCTTTTTAGCTTATCTTTGTCTTGATCATTTTAATCTCTATCATGCAATTTAGGGTCTCTAAGTTTTTTCCAACTGTATTGAAAAGAATATTTAATTAAAGGCTTTTATTAAAATTTCCAATCCCAAAACATTTACTACAGAATGGTTTTTTTTTTTTTTTTGTTTTTTTTTTTTTTTTTTTTAATGTAGATCAAAAACAATTTGTTAGTCTATTTGAGAGTATATAAGTGATAAAAGATATTCAATAAAATCAATTTTTTAAGAATTAGAGAATTTTTAATCTTTTATATTTATTATACCCAATAGAAATGTGAAAGATAACATGAATTTTATAGAATGAAAAATACCATAAATTAAATAAAAAAATAAAGCAATTTATAATTTTGAATATTTTAAGCACCCAGAATAATGTGTGAAACCTGTTTATTCAAGAATTCATAAGATATCCCATTTTGCACATAAGCAATATTTAAAATGAATAAATGGTAGTATTTTTTGTCGAGTATTAACCAGGCTGGCAATATGTAGAGAACTGCTCAACTTTTCCAACTGAAACATAATTTGGTGGGGAGACAGACTTCCTCAGTACACATATGCCATGTGTAACCTTTTATAGGGTAGACAACCATTCGTACTCCATTCATATAGAGAAAGGACAAAGACAGGAGAGAAGGAGAGAAAGTTCATCGATGCCCAAACCGGGACTCAAACCCGGGACTTCCCTATCTGTAGTTAGGTACCCTGACCACTAGACTGAGTGGGTGGCAATGGTAAAAATAAATCGAATAAATAGTAATGATCACATTGCATATATGATGTTAACTAATAAATAATTTTAACAGAATAAATAAGACAATACTTAAGAAAGTTAACAAACTGTTTTTATTTTTGTAAAAAATGCATAAAATAAGTAATAAATTTCAAATTTTTACTATGCCTGAAAAGCGTATACTGCATGTATTATTCATAAATATATATATGTAACACATAATTTTGATAATAACAACTTTGTTTTACAAGGATAAAGATTCTATAAAGGTGAAATAAATTTGTTGAACATATTTGTAATAAGAAAATTTTAAAGTTAGACAAATTTCTAAGATATTAAATGTCATTGTTTACAAAAATCGAAGAAAAATTAAAATAATAAAGCTGAAAACATGTTAACAGAAATTCAAAATTGTAAATAAAAAAATATTCTTTGAATTATATTTTTAATTACACATATACAATTACTTTGAAACTACAGGAGATAAAATGCTTTCCGTCTAAAGAAATTGTCAAGCACAAATACTTATTAATTTTCAGCAAATGGAAAAGAAGAAGTAATATGTTTCATAATAATTAAAGCAAAATAAATTTAGTAGTATCGTCATAAAAAATCAATGATGTAAAGCAGATAATTTCTCTATGAGTTGATCTTAACTCAAAATAGTTGAACTGAAAATAACATAAATTTAAATACGGAAACCATGGAGATTCTTTACGTATAAAGTAAAATTAAATAAAAATTATTTTTATTTTATTTAATTTAATTTTAGTTGAGTGAAAAGCATTTAAAATGGGTGTCAGGTTTGGGACTAAATGGATAACGTTATGGTATATATGTGTTGACACTAATTCGGTAGTTGATATTTTAGATGCTTAAAATATGTCTTGAACTGTCAATTCTTATTAAATTAACCATAAAGTGCACAAAAATTGTATATGGAGGTAATATCAACAGCTCTTTGAAAATGTCTGAAAGGAAATGAAAGACATAATAGGGATATCAAAAGATTAAGGTATGAAACAATAAAACAAAAACATATATAAGTTGACAGAAAATAATAATTATTTAATTAATTGGAAAGATTTAATTTATATTGAGTATGATAGTTTCCTTACAAGTATTGATCTCGAATGAAGTTTGAAAACTTACATATGTAAGAAATTTTATTTATTCACTATTTTATGAAAAATGAAATATCTTACAGCAGTGTACTTGCGTTTGGTATTGTAATCAAATATTCACCTTATATTTATACTCTTTTTAATTAATGATTTGAATTTAAATTCTAATTTTATACAAAATATACTCTATGTATATTAACAAATAATTGGTGACTTATAATTTTGATATACTTGATACTTAATTTAATTAGATGATACCTAATATTTTACAGAGTTTATCAATACATTAATCTAATTATTTTCTTCATGTATTCTCTCAATATTTGGTTACAATTTATAAATCATCCCATTAAATTTTTTTTTCAAATTAATTTCAGGTTTAAGTGTCTGTTTTTTGCTTGTGTTATTTTTTTGTTGTTATTTCAAGTGTTTTAAATGTAATTTAAATGTCAAATTGTAATTGTAATTCAAATTGTAATTTAATTAAATGTCAAATTGTAAATGTAATTTAAATGTGTTAAAATGTCAAATTTTCAACAAATCTGTGAATTTTCAAACAAAACGCAACACTAATTATTGAAGTTTCCAACATGTATTAATTATATCAAGTATTCTCGTTTCTATTTAAGTTTAATGTTTTATTCTAAAATTATTTAATTCAGTATAATTAAGTAACAATAATTGGTGTAAGAAAATAAGATCTCATCATATCATTCTTTATGAGTAAAGAAAATAGAATTTTTTTTTAATTTTAACACGTTTTTTAATTACATAGAGTAACGAAACTTTTAATGATTTTCGTTAAAATAAAAACCTTTTCACAAAGTGTAAATTCAATTTTGCTTAAAGTTCTTAAGCTAAATTGTAAATAGAATTTTATGCATATAAAAGAAAGTTTTAAATTTGTAACAGTCACATTAATTTAAAGCTGACTCTCATTCTTTGATAATGTGTACGTGATACGATTTGTAGTTGTAAAAATTTCTGCATTATGTCCGACACATAATAGTTTGAAATAATAAACAAAAAATTCTTATCTAATTTGAACATTTAACACACAGGTTTCCAATAAATATGATTCAGACTATTATTTTTATTCAACTTATTTGACCTACTACACCATCATATCATTTTTTTGAGGTCACAGCTTGTTAGATGATGCTCCAGAAATTCAATTACGATGCATTACAGTTTGCCTGGATATTTCTATTAAAATTCTTTTTTATCAGAAAGCATTATGAAGTTGTGTCTCTAGAAATTTTTTCTTGCTTAGTTTTCTCTCACATATTGATTGGATGCCTTTAACTATACCAGTGGCAAAGTTATGATAGCCCCTAGTATGATTTTTAACAGACAAAAAAGTATGTTTCAAATTATAAAAATATATATTTTACCCTCTTTCTCTTTTTTACGGCATTCCGTTTGATTTTTAACTTATGTAGGAAATACCTATCTCAAGACAAATTTATAATGTTTTTTTTTTTTTTTTTTTTTTTTTTTAAATTTGTTTTCGTCACTTTCAAAATATGCTGAAAATTGCATTTGACGCTTAAGCCAGATGGCGTAGCGGTAGTGTTTCCTGCTTCCAAGGCTAAGATCCATTGTTTGATCCTTGGGCTAGGCAAGGTCAAATCTTCCTTTCATTCTCTCAGTGAAACGATAAATCTGCATACTAAGCTTGCTTGGGAAGTAAACACAAAGGCTTTCGAGTTAGGTTGACAACATAACCGGGCCATACGTTCCGCAACCCATAGTCCTCAGTCAAGAAAACAGATATGGGCTCCCCAGACCTTGTCCCCATGGCAGCGGTCGCACCACTGAAAAAAGATAAGATTTTTTTTTGTAATATTGCTGCTCCGTATAAAAAATAACATATCAAATGTCAGGAGGGAATTTAGTCATCATAAAAATTAATCTCTTCACAGTAATTTTAAAATTGTAATATTTAAAGTTATCAATTAAGATTATAAACACTTTAAAAAATACTCTCATGACTTAAAAAAAAAAAAAAAAACCATAAAGAATAATACGAATGCTAGCAAATTATTTGATTTACTAGAGAAACATTTTTCAAGTTCATATTTTTCAAATAATTGAACTTAAACAATGATTTAATTATCCTTAATGTTCTCGAGAATAACCGAAACTTAAAAGATTTATTTATTTGATAAAATTATTTTCTTCTTCTATTATTTTATTTTGTATTTATTTTGTATATTGGTTTGTATTACAATTCAAAAATTATTTTTACATCTATTTGTTTATTACTCACTTATTAATGACTATTACAAATCTTAGATTAAAAATGTTTTCATTAAAAAAATGAAATTAATTTTAGAAATACATAATTAGTAAATATCTGCAACACAGAAATATTTGAATTTTCTTGAAATTATAGCCCTTCTTGAAGTGTGGATACTGTCAAAATCAGTAGTTAGAGTAGTCATCATTCTTAGCTGTAGCCATTGCACTAAATTTATACAAAATATCAAAGAGGCTTTTAGATGTATTATTGAGATATAGCACAGCTTGATGCAGCCCAAGCAGGCTGATGCGTAAGCAAGAATCACGCGCTTTTGATTAGAAATGTACCCAGAAAACAAGTAGGCTAAGAAAGCAAATCAATCAGATAGAATATGTAGAAGTTTTAAACATTGCGGGATGAGTGAATTACAATTAGAATATGATTGATGGTAAACGATTAGGTTATGAGAAGATCGCTGACTTCGAGATCTCAAAGATATAAAACTGGATGATCAGTGAACAAAAAATATGCGTTACAGCAATGCACAAGAAATATTTTTTTAGAAATAATATGCTTATCATTAACTGTAATTTTGTAAAGAGGTGACTGTAATCAATGCCATCGGTATTTCGTTTCTTTCTGGATCTAGCCCTTTAAATGCTCACAGATGTTTGGATTCATTCAATAAGGTCATTGTGATTTTTTTAAAGATTAATATTTAATATCTATAAGTTACTAACTATTTTTCCACTGTCGAACTCATAAATTTGATCAAAATACACTATAAGCCTCCTATGAGATTTAAATAAACAGCTTATTCAATAAAAAGAATATTATTGATAAAAAGAGATATATAATTAGATAACTAAGGACACACTGTTTAATTTTTTGTGTCATAAAGCGCAATAAATATTTTCCAGTTCTCTTATAGTTAAAAAAATAAAATAGAAAAAAAAAACCTTATAATTTCCTCTATTTATCCATCGCCATTATAAATACCTTTAATTCATGACAGTTCTTTGACTGTACCGCTATGTGTTATGCAGAATACAACCGTGCAGAATATGTAAGCATTGAATACACGTATCTTTTTTCAATAAAATATGTGTTGCTTTTTTCAGTAGATAATAAATCTACACATCATTTAGTTTTTGGTATGTTATGATGAGACGAAGTAAACAAAGTTATACTTTCATTTGCTTAAACGCGTAAATAAAAATGTAGAACCTTGTGCGAGGTAAGAGTGGACCTTTCTTTACTATAAAAAATAATAATAAAAGTAAAAAAAGAAAGAAAAGAAAGAAAACAATGAACACACAATTATAGCTCCCATTTTTTGAAAACTTTTAGTTTTTGTTACCAGCCTTTAACTTATTTTTTATTCATTCTTTGGATAACATAATGTGGTCACACATAAATTAATGTTTGAAAAAGGATTTTTATGAAGAGACGATGTCCGTGAAATGATTCGGATTAATGCTTTCCTGATCTACTATTCTCTGGATATTTCATATTTTATTTTAAACATTTCTAAATAACATTTTGTTTTTTTATTTTATTTGTAATTAGGGTATGTGATTTTTTTTGGAGAGAAAGACTAAATAATCATCCTTTAATTCACATCGAATCAGCTTTGAGTCTAAAATAAATTTTACTTAATTTAGAACAGATTATTTATTTTAAATACTTGTAATATTTCATAAATAATTGTTAATAGTTTGACGTATTATATATATACTTCGTTATATGATGTAGGTATGTAACCAAGTGTAGTTTTAAATAATGTAAATGATAATCCTATAATAAGCATTTTTAGTTGTTTAAATTATTTAAAATGTGTTTTTAGAAAATAGTAAAGTTAATACATTAATTACAGAAATTAAAGCTTATATACATTTAGACTTTTGCTGCTTTGAATATTCAAGTGATAGAATATTTGTTAAAAATAGTTTTGTCATTAAACCTGTAATTGTCTTTCTGTTTATTATTATGTTTTAAATCATACTGTGTTAAATGTTCATCATTTTTGATATTTTTTTACTTCAGTAAGTTCTACACTTTTGACTTTATAAAAAAGGATATAAGTATTATTTCATCTATTTATTTTCTATAATCGATAAAAATGTGACAAATTTAAAAAGAAGAAAGGTATACATCTAAGATTTATGAATAAACTATTTACGGCAATATATAAGGCAAAATATACCTACAGAAGATGAAATTTGCTATTATTGCAAAAAAATAATATAATTACTAATTTTAACTAACAAGCCTTATTCAGCTAACAACACTCTTTCAATTTTACATTTTGCATAAGCATTTAATATGTTTTTGTACAAGAATTATAATACCTTTGTTGAACAGGAAATATTATATTTTGAATTACTTAGTGATGTATTCAATAAAAAAAATCCCAGGAATATATTTAAGTAATTAATCATAAAACTATAGTAGATGCTACTCAGAAAGCATATAAATTATACACAAAAACTATTTAAACGATAGTTAATGTGTATGTATGTAAGTTTACATTTTAAACTTTCATAAAATATAAACTGAATTGGAACCGTAACAATTCAGTATATTACGTTAAATATTTCCTTCAAGAAGGAACTCAAACAAAATCATATTTATTTTAATTTTTAGAAACTGTTAAAATCATTTAATTCATTTTAAATTTAATTATTATCAAATAAGTAGGTTATTAGATTCAATGAAAACTGCAAATATATATATAAATAAAGTTATTTTCAAAGTTGATGCGTATTTGTTATTTTTAAAATAAAACATTTGATTAATTAGATTCCTATAAAATTCTGAATCTTATCTTATAACCGTTTAGTCATGGGTGTGTCATATACAAAAATCTTATCACACGGTAGGGTGTGTCAATATGTCTGACGGTTTTAATTACTGTGTGTACGGGTTTAATAGATATGAATGGTTAGAATCAATTTTAATGTATAATACATAAATTTTATTTTAAATTGCCACTAAATATTAACCATGTGTTTTTGAGTTAAACAAATGTACTGTAATGTGTATTGTTCCTTTGGTTCGAGTGTATTATATTTTGTTTGTTACGAGAGCTTGATAAAATTAGATATTTTAAAATTGCGGTATATTTAAATCATGTTTAAAAAATGAAAATTCATTAAATTTTAAAGTGCAGTTTATAATTGATTGAATTATTCACATATTTATTTCAACACACAAGCAGTTGAAACATGAATTGTTTTAGTGTAATAAATTAAGACACTAAGCTGAACAGTGTTGTAAAACGTGACAAACAAATATTATAAATAAAATAAGTTTTAATCTGTAAAAATAGTTCGATGTAAATTCAAGAATATTACAATGCTTATGTCATATTACTTTAAATATTGTACATAATGATATTTTAGCAGTTACAATCTGGTCCACAGCTACAGTCTTCGCATTGGCAGCTCTTTGGTTTGTTATTAACATGGATTTTGCAGCAATCATTTGTACATTCTGCTTCTTCAGCACAAGTGCACTGACATTCATCAAAGGTATTCATTTCTTTTTTGATTTCATTAGGCATTTTGGAATCAAAGTATATCTGTGAAATATAATGAATTGAGTTTTTATATGTTAACAGAAAGATACCAATTAATTAGTTGTTGTTAAACGTTAAAACAACAGTCCAAATGTATACATCTTAAATTGAATAAATAAATGATTTCAAGGTAATTCAATGTGTTTTTTTTATCAACACACACACAACTCTAAATAATAAAGCATGATATTTTATTGCCTTAAATTGATACAGTCTGGCTCATTAGTTACATTTCTAGAAATTGTGTTACAAATCACATAAAAAAGATAAGATTTAAATCTTATTAAAATGATAGATGAATGGAAATGAATGTATTAACTTTACCTTTTTATTGAGTTTAAACTCACTTAAATTATGCAACGTTCTTAGCATTCAATTACTCTAAGATATGCAGCATGAATAACTGATATAAAAAAAAAACTCTGCAAAAATGTTTGTAATTTCCGGAGTAACAAAATTATAATCAAAATTAGAAATAACAATATTCCAACAATTTAATTAATTACCTCTCGTAACACAAATAAAATATAAAAAAATAAAAATGACACTTAAATTTCTATTTTATTTGTGTAGCAATGTTAGAAATATTTCTTGAGCAAAAACTATATTCCAATTAATTTATGTAGAAACGAAATGTTAAGCTCAATATTTAGATATTATTATCATTATTATATCTAATTTTCATCTTCCAATAGAAAAGAATGAAATAATTTTGTTAAAAATTGTTATTTCCTTTTAAAACTAAAAGTTTTTCGGAATATTTCTTGTATTGACAATATTTATGAAGCTTGTATACATCAAAACTTCTACCAGAATTAGATGTTGATACCCGGTTAGTGGAATTTGCATACTACCATGAAGTCTGGCTGATAAAGTTTTATTTTTAAAATATTAAGAGAATTGAAATCATAAGATCTGTTAATCAAAAAATTATCTTGTTGCAATAATCTTGTCCGTAAAAAATGCTCTTAATGGTATTGCTCAAATTATATATATTAGTTTGGGGAAAAAGAAAACAATTATTTTTACGTGAACTTTACGTAACTTCTTTTGGATTCGCTTTGTAAAAAGGTTTAAAACAGCTTTCATGTAGATCTTTAGGTCTTGCGCGTTACGACTGCTGGCATGCGGTTAACTTCGATCTTTTTTGATATTTTATAGACATTTTCGACGATGCTGTATCTACATGCGAAGTGCATCTCTAACAACAAAAATACCCGAACGGAATCGGCGAAACAAAAATTGTACGTAACTGGTTGGTACAGTCTTATATAGGACGATAAACACCTTTCACAATTTTAGCCTACCGGCTATCTTTTTCGCTGTTACAAGAGAAAAACGAAAATGTATCGAATTTTCTGTTTGTTGTCTTCCATTTTTAAAACATTCTACTCGTAACTGAATTAATCAAACAAAAAACCGCAAGAGGATATTTTAGTGTCAAATGTCACCTTTCCAACGAGCATAAATCTGAAATTGCTCGATAGATACCTCACGAGATATCTATCACTACAGACGTCTACCAAAAAATAATGGATTACTTTTCCCCAAACTAATATTTATATCTCATAGTAGAGTTATGAACTATAAATTTCTGTATACAAACTTTCTGATTTTTTAGAATTGCTGATAACTTAAACAAGTTATAATATTTATAAAAATAATAAACACATACGTGTACATGTACACCACACAGATATCTATTCATCTATATTGAATATATATATATATATATATATATATATATATATATATATATATATATGGCATTTTATTTTGTATAATTTTAAAATGGAATTCTCGTCAACCATTAATATTAAAATCTATTATGTTTTAACTATTTTCAGTATCAATATATAAATCATTAAAATTTGTAACAACAAGACAGAGGGGAATCTATAACTGCAGCTTTTGACCTGTCAATTGCCCTATTGAAGTTGCTTCATATCGATAATTCTACTGGGTTGTTTAAAGTATAGATACGTTCTTTGGAATTCACTGAGACTTTAAGTTTTACTCCAGCAATTGAAGTCATTACATAAATAAGAATAGGGTATATTCTTGGATTCAATATTGTGTGTATATATGTGTATACTTACGAAAGATATTCTATGATTATTTTTTTGCATCATATTTATTTAACTAAGTTTGATTACATAATTTTAATTATGTTTTTAACTAATTGACTTAAAAATATCATTTTATTTGTAATCTATTTTTTTGTATAGCTACTTGACACACTATGAAATATATTGTATTAACATTTTGATCAGGTATTTTATTTTTTATAAATTTATTTTCATCATTAAAAAAAATTATTTTTAAGTAATAAATTTTCGTATGATCAAAATAAAATATTTTTTTTTAAAAAAAATAATTATTTGTATATTGAAATTTGAAGAGTAAATATAATAAAAATACATATTTTTTGAAATTATTCTGACGTTTCAAGCAATTTTAAAGTATTTTGTTTTTACTATTTTAACAGAAATCCTCAACTTTTGCAGATATGCATTTTTGGTTAATTAATTTTATTATATTTTTATTCTTTAAACATAGTATATAGTTAGAAATACCTTCAGTAAGGTAATAAATAAAATATGAAAAATTATTTTGAAGCAATATCACACACATAAAAATTTAAAATTTAAGTTAGTTACATCTCAAAATAACGTAATTTAAGTTAGATTTATATTCATTTCAAAAAAGAAACAAAATGGACTTAATATATCTATAATTTATTGCATATATGTTATTACTATACTTGCCATT
>JAPDSC010141357.1:0-25378 GCA_026290005.1 Latrodectus geometricus
TACTATATTCCAAAAAAAGTTGTTTGAATTTTTTGTCATTTTTTTTTTCAGTATCATTAAGCTCATACGCTTTTCTTTATTTTATTGTTATCAAAAATCTTATTTTTAAGTTAAATATTTCATACTGAGTTGGAAGACTGAGTTGGAATCAGAACTGTTTATTGTTCAATTCAAGTTATTGATCCGACCAATTGTTCATTGGTTCGATTTCCATCGTAAATATTTAATAACATGGAAGCAACATTAAAACTTAATGTAAAAGTGCAAAAAAGTTGTTATAAAGGGACAAACAAGCTAAGCTTACTGTTTTTTGGTTTCTATTAATTTTCCATAACATTTTTCTCTCTCATTTTCTGATATCTTATTACAACAATTTTAGCATTTGTATTCCTTTAGAATAATTTAATCTGATAGATACAAATGTATGATAATGTCACTAAAATTTTTTTAGCTTGTAATATATTTCAATATTTTAAATTATAATTCTTATACTTAGAAAATTTTTATGTAATTAAAAAAATGTGAAAGTAATAAAAACAAAAATATTTGAAAAAATCTAAACTACAAAATTTCTAAAGTTATGAATCATTTGTTTGAAACTTGGCATAATTTTCTGAAAATAGGAAAATCAAACAAGTGCTGTTGATTTAAAAAATGCTTTTAAATTTTCCTTTTTATTTATTACTATGATTTACTTTTGTCTTTTGTTTTAAAATTTTTTTGTTGAAATTGTTATGTAAAAATATTTTAATTCTTAGTATATTGATTATTTCAGTTACTTGTTTAACTTTGCATGTAAATATTTTGTCCAATCAAGACAAATATCAACTGATCACCAGAAACAAAAATTTTAAACTTGGATATTGCATTGTAAATTGCCAGGAGACTTATTTCCAGCCAATTGCTTACTAAAAGAACTTTTCTTTGATAGATAACCATTTAAAGATACAACTGCGTAAACTATCCAACCTTTTAAATATCATTGTGTCTAAGTAAAAAGAAACAATATAGATCTTTTGTTACTTAGTTTTGAAATGAATGAACTTTCTCTTCAAGTAGTGTATTTTAATCATTTGTATATTATCATCTATAAATGTTAAAAATGCTTAGTTTTGTTTGTTAATATTTTTAATGAATTGCCGATAATTTTTTCTTTTTCATAATGTCTTTTGAATGTGATATTTGTTATGATGCAAAAATTAAGAATAGTTTCTTTTTGTAAAAAATTTCATTTACTTAAATTTCCATTCATAAAAGTAGATATATTATTTTCATTTATTCTTTTTAAATTTTCTCATAACTTGGTTTTTCTAATAAATAAATATGTATAGTAATTTGATTTAATCATGATTCTCAACTTTTATTTTTCACTCAGTTCATTGTATTTTTCAATTTTTGCCATTTTTAATTAATATTGATAAAAATATGAAATTTTAAATTAGAACTTTCTTAATAAGATTAATTTTATATGCTATTTAATCTTTATCTATTATTAATCTATCTTTGTTTCCTTCAAATCATTGATATAAATGTACATAATTGTAAAATTCATCAGTTTGGAACTTGGTATATTCATATTCTTAAGTTTTATCTTTTGCATGCATTAATTTATTTAGTAAGTTTTATTTCTTTATTTTTAATTAGGTTCATTTTATTACTGTTTACATTATTTTATAAAAATACTTACTTTCATATTTTGTAAGAAGTTAAAGTTAACAGTGTTTATTTGACAGTAAATTTATTGTACACATAAAAAGTGTTTTCAATTATAAACAATGCAAATTGAAGTAATGCATCAATAGATAAAAAAAGTATTTAAAATTTTATTTTGGTTTATGTGAATATTTTTTATATCATAATTATTTATATTTTTTATATCATAATTTCTTCCCCCCCCCCCCAATTTCTTACCACATTATTTACCTTTAACCTTTCTTTTATCTAATTTGAATTCTTTAAAAAGTTCTAAACTTAAAAAAATTCTACGTTTTCTTACATCTATAAATATATGATAAAAGAAGGAGAATTCTCCCAGAAAATATTTTATATTGCCTCTAAAAATTTCAATACATTTTTTCAACTTATACATATGTAAAAATTACAAAATGTATCAAATGTATATAAATAAATATATAGAACATGTATATTATCTTTCTGTGCTTTGGAAAAATTCTTTCAATGAAACTGTATTTGTTTTTTTAAGCAATCTGTTTTCTTTTTCCTTTAGTAAATGTTTTATCTTAAATTTTATAATTTTTAATAACATCGGTATTTCAAATAGAATACATACATTATTTTTTATTTAATTTAACTATATCAATGTTGTTTTTATAATGTTAGATATTTCTTGGAGAAAGACTATATTGTAAATAGATGTTAAAATAATTTATAAACTTAAATAAGTTTGAAAAAAATTATAATGAAATGAGTTAAAATTGTATTTAATATATGCTCAGGATTTCATAAAAACTTTTTTATAGTTTACTGTCAAAAGTTTAAATTTATATTAATAAACATATTTTATCTAAAATTATTTTTATTACCAAAACTGTTAAAAATTATTTAATTAGTGGTTTTGAATGTATTTTCTATTATAAAGTTCATGGAAACACTTGACTAATATGCTGATTGATCCTTATAATTATCGTTGATAACTCTATATTTTTCATAGAGTTAGTATAAGGATTTCTAAATTTTAGTTAATTGTAGAGTTTTATAAATATTCAAAGTATAAATACTTTTATTATATAATGCAAATTTACTAGAAATTTGCTCATAATAAACTTTAGTGGTACAATATTTTTATATATCAATTTTAGTATAATTTTGAAACTTTTATAATTCTAAACTAAATTAATATATTTTAGAGATATAATTCGCAACAACAGTATTTGGGACTGGACTGTCTTAAAACCTATTCAAGATAAACTAGGTGGTCGTTTGAGACTTATAGTAGTTGGTTCTGCTCCTATAGCTGGCAACATTTTGACATTTCTTCGTGCAGCATTAGGATGTGTCGTAAGTTTATCTTTTTTCAGTTGATTTTTATGTACTATTAAGCACGTCTATATATTAAATTCAAATGTAGTGTAGAAAAATTAAAGATTCTATTGATTTGTTTGAGAAGTGAAACAAAACCTTCTGTTATGAAGGCAAGACTAAAAATACTACTTGTCGAGATGAATTTTGACAGCTTGTGTGTTCAGTTGTAGGCATTTTCGTCATAGTCGTTTTTAGGAAGTGTATAACATGTATTCATAATTTTAAGTATCTGTAAATAGTTTGGTTTTCCTTATAGTCATTAGTAGCATTCATGTTTTTTAAAGCTTCATTTTGTTGTCAATCTTATTTGAAACTTCGAAGTAAAATAAATTGTTTTTCAATGTAAATATTTATCTTAAATATTACAATCAATATAATAAAATAAAATGTGAAAGTCTCTTTAAAGTATAAATATGTTCATCGGCAAAAAAAAAAAATAAATAAATAAATAAATAAATAAATGCAATGTTGCAAATGTTAAAAAAAATTTTCCTCTTTATTCAAAGGAAAATTGGATTTTGATCTGACTAATTTTGGTAAGCAATAATTTTATTCATATTATTTCTGAACGAATAGTATTTTAATAAATTACTTGACTGGTATTATAAAATTGAAATTACTCGGTTTTTAATGTTTAAAATTGATAATTATTAATAATCGAAAAAATTATGTAAATTTATGATTATGTAATTTTTTTAAATTTCATTTGCCCAATGTCCTACTTAAAAAATTAAATTTTCAACATTTTAAAAATTAAAAAGCTTATTTTAATTGTAAACTAAATTATTTTTTCGTTGACATTTTCAGAAAAAATGCAGTTTGATATTTCATGGCATTTTGATCATGAATCATGTAAAGTGAAGTTTAAGCATGAAGCTAACTTCCTTATCTTTTAAAAACTACTATTCGAAAGCCACACAATATAGTTCAGCTGTGTTAGATCAATTCTATTGATTGGGAGAATGTTGGAAGTGGTTGAACAATTTATGAAATAATCATTGCCTTCCAGGAAACCAGGGAGAAAAATAATGATAAATAAAGAATAAGGAAAAAGAAATTGGATCTTTATTAAAGCACAGGGACTTTCATAGCTTGGCCATATTGAGAGATCTAATAACTGAGTACTTAAGATCTTGCATTGGAAACCCATGTGCAAATAGACCAAGGAAAAGGTGGCTGGACGATGTCTTGAACAATCTTAAAAAGTCTCAAACTAGACAATTAAAGTCAGGAATAAAAGCCAACTCAGGAAATATTGCGGAGCATACTAATGCCCACTGCGGACTGTAATTGTAGGTATTACAGTCCGCGGTGGGCATTAGTATGCTCTGCAATATTTCCTGAGTTGGCTTTTATAAAGTATTCATATTGTTGTAAAAATTATTCATGTAAAATCCTTTATGCAGTTGTGATTTTAAAACATTAATTTCAATTTTTCAAACTATACTTGTTTATATAAGGGAGATAACTGACAAGATACTTAATTAAACAAACATGAATATAGTTTAAAATAATTAAAAGAAATAAACAAAATATTTTAACTCACCATTTTGCTGTTGAGTTAATATATTTGGTTGATTATCTCTTTTTTCATAGGGTCGAATTGTGAACTTAGTTTTGTTACTTGATTTGGTGAAAAAACATGATGAAAAAAATATATTTCAAAATTTGGTTGTAAAAATGCAGCCAATATAATTTATTTCATATCATGATGTACACCATAAAATCATAATATACACCAGAAAATTGAATTTGTATCGAAGGTTTTTAGAAAATTTTAAGCAATCAAAAAGATTTTTAAAAAATTTTTGTATTACATTTTAATTTTTTTTGAAAATTTTAATGTGAGACATGTAAATATGTATTGCTGATATTGTTTTTTTTTTCCCCTTACTATATTTTGCAATTTTATAGATACCATACATAATATTTTGTTTATTCAATTGTTAATAAAATCACTTATTGCATTCAAATTCTAAAAGGCAAGTAAAATATACTATCAAATAATTATGAATTGCAGTTTCATAAAATCATTACCACCAGCTATTGATATCAAATTAGTCGTTTAAAGATTAAAAACAGTTCTTTTATCAAAATAAGAACTTATAAGGGAATTAAAATCATTAAAATGAATTTTACAATGTTATATGTATATAATTTTTCATAGTGAAGTGTGAAAAAGTCTGCTAATCAAATTTATTTAAATAGTTGAAAATTTCCTATGTTTCTTTTAAAAAATATGTTATATTTGAATAAACTTTAACCATGTATTTAATACAACAAAAAATATTAAAAATTAATGAAAGAAATATTTGAAATTGTGAAGATTGACATGATTCACATGTCAATGTTTCTAATCTTGCAACTAATTTGTTCTCAAAAATCCAATTTTTAGATAAATATGAAAATCCTATGACATATGAGTAATTTTATCAGTTAAAAAACATAATGGAAAAACTAATTAAAAGTGCCTGGCAATCTTTACATTAACACTGCAGTTTTTGTAACCTTGAGTTTCATTTGATTATTTTATAAAGAACAATTTATTCTTATTTGATTAATATGTTGAGAAATTTTATGATCTGGCTGTATAAAGTAAGATTATTAGAAAAAAACAGTTTATTTATATAATCCAACTATATTATTATGTTTAACTGCTTCATAAAATTAAATAATAAAATATGCTTTTAATTTTATGAACCAACAGCATTTAAGTGAAGTGGATTTCAATTTTTGTTTTGCTATTTTGGCAGATTTGTTCATATTGTTTGCTGCACTTTTTTCTAATTATTATTAATGATATTAGATTTCAAAGTTTAGACAATTTTTTGACTTTCTATATTTTGTGGTAATTTTCTGATGCTAGGAAATTTTTAAAAAACCAAAATGAAAATGTTTTTCAATATCATCCATTAGAAAAGTTAATTTCTATTTATTTTTTTATTCTTAGATAAAGATTTAAAGTCGTTTTAAGATTCTTGTAAACTTAAATTATATGCATGGTAAATTAAAACATGTTTATTTTTACAACATTCTTTAATGCTTTCCCTTATGACTATGGTTTATGATAGTTTTGTTAAAATTGTTTTCAATTTTATAGTTTCATCACTATTTTGTATTTAAAATAATTATTTTAAATTTATTTTAGATTGTGGTTGGTTATGGGCAGACTGAATGTGTTGCTCCGTGTACATTGACTACACCTGGTGATATTAGTGTTGGTAAGAACATAATTAACTTGACCTTTTAGTTTGATTGTTATAAATGTATATTTATGAAAAATTTTATTTAGTTGGAAAGATCTATGTTTAATAGTTTAATAATTTTATCTTCCATTTAAATTAGACACTGTAAATAGTATGAAATATAAATCAATAAGAATAAAATTTATTAATGTTAGAAATTTTCAAAGATACTATTTAATATCACTTAGAGGCACTTATAAAAATATGCACAAGCATTTAGATTGGAGTAAATTGTATGAGAATGTGTAAGTGTATGCTCCATAATATTTATTCATATAAATGAATGGTTTAAACTTTTTATTAATCACTATTAAGACAAATATCTGTAAATGTGATCATAATCAGGAAAAACTAAATTATGAATAGAGAGAATTTTATTAAATGTTCTTCAATTTATGAAGAATATATCCAAAGAAGTATAGTTACAATGAAAGATATGCATCATTTAAACTCATATAATTTTTCAAAGATTCTTAAATTTCATGAATTTTAATAAATAAAATAATATTTTAAAAAAAAACGCTGGCAATAGTGAGAAAAAATACAGTTGTTTAACAAAATAATGGAAACACCAGTGAATAAAACTGACATTTTTAAATGCACTTTGTAAGCATTAAAATATGATAATAACTACAAGTATTTTTTTTTATAAATGGAAATATATATATTCTGGTATAAAGTTTATTTAAGACTTTTCAAAAGCCTAAAATGTCAGACTTCAGAAAGTTATATTGTAAACCTTTTGAAATACTTATAGTAAGATCTTAATTAGGCTGTAAAGCTATTGTCTAATTCAATTATTGTTGATAGTAAGTATTCTAAAGAAAATTCATGATTAAAAAATTTATGTAGTAAAATATTATTATTAATTTAATTATATTTTTATTAGTATTAAAAATTTTAAAAACATAAAATTTTTTATTGTGACTTGAACATTGAATAATATGGAATGTTGATTATAAAATATTTTATAATTTTATCTATGTGTTGTAAACTCTTAATGTAATTTTATTACTAAGAGCATTGTTAACATTTCAGTGAGTAATATAAAGGCTGTTCACAAAATGTTTTATTTTGCTTTCATGAAGAATCACTGTATCGAAAATTTTATTTTCCTAACATTTATATTTTTGGAATGTTTATAGTTTGTTATTTAGAATTTTTGTTTACATGCAAAATGGTGCCTTTAAAAAGGGATTGGATGGAAAAATCTGATTACCAAAAACTGTTATTCATTTAGAAAAGCTGTTGGTTTTCAGTGTCCACTAAGAAATATTAATAATAAATCGTCATAGTCTGGCATTTAAACGAAAAATTCTTCCAAATATTTATCCAAAGAAAACTCTCTGACTTAAAGGTATGTTGCAAGTGCATTAAACTGCTCAATTTTAGTTGTAAATAAAATTCTTAACTCTTATTTGAATTTTAAGTCAAATATCTTTCTCAGCATCTTACCTATGAACATAGAAAACGCTACCGAATTTTTTTTTATAAAAAAAAAAAACATTTATCAAGAAAAAGATGTAGCATACATGAAATTTGAGTCTATTGTAGTAATTGAAGAAAGAAAAGATCACCATAAAAAAATACTGCTACATAGTTTAAAAAAAAAATCAATTAAATTTTTCTAAATGATTTATGATTGCCCTTGATTTTTCATACAAAGGCAAGATAAAAGTAAAAAGTTGACAAAAATGTCAAAGTCAATTCTAAAGCTTGTCAGGGACAAATTTTAACTCCAATTTCTAAACTTTAGTCACAGTGCTATCAATTTCGTTGAGCTTCATAAAGGCCAAGCACTTAGTTGCACATCATAATCCACAGTTGTTTTCCTAAGAAAATTCGAGCAAGACACAGGAATTAAAACTATACTTATCACTGATGTTTCTATTAATTTTTGTTGTGTGTCATCAATGGATTTTTGTACTTTTGGACTTAAAATCTTGCATTATCTAAAAGCAGACTTACAATGTTTTGTAGATTTTGGAAAGCCTTTCAAGAATGCATAAATACCTTTTCTGATGTAACAAATTTTATTATTAATAAGGAAATTATAATGCAGATGAATTACTTATTAAAATTTTTAAATGAATACACTCTTTCACTCTAGTTATTTCCAAAATACTTTTTATACCCTTAATGCTCAATTCTAAGCATTTCCTTTATGTAGAAGGAAATTTGAATGAGAGTACAAAATTCCAATTTGAAGATGTAATCTATCACCAAATTATGCATTTAAATATCATCTAGGTTCTGAAAAGCAAATCATTGTACAAAATCTTAATATAAAAATTATTTTGCTTAGTGAACTATACTAATAATTTTTTATGTTAGATCATTATATATACTTTTTACAATAGATAATGCAAAAATTTGAAAATTAAGGATTGATCTTGTAATAGGGTGCCAGCCAATATGCAAAGGAAAAAGAATCATATGTAAATTTTGTAGGTATATAAAAAAGTATTTTTGAAGTGTGTATCAAATTGGAGCAAATTTTAAAATAGGTATTCATTTTTTTATTTCATTATGTTAAATTATTTCATTCATAGATAATGTTGGACCTCCAATCCCGTGCTGTCAAGTCAAATTAGTGGATGTTCCTGATATGAATTATTTTGCTTCTGAAGGCAAGGGTGAAGTATGAAAAACTTAATACCTCTTTGTTTTTAATTTACTTATTTGTTTTAAAATAATTTTATTGTTAAATAATTTTTAAATGTTCTCTGCAAGGCAGCTATATTTTCCTAGGTAAAATCATGAAATTTGAAAATTCTGTTTGCTTATTTTAATATAATTTATATCATGCATTTTTCAACAGAAATGCTTACATTCTCGTATTTGAAAATATTTGATATAAAAAAAGATTGATCTAGGAGTTCTAAATCAATCAATTTGGCTCACATCATTGATTTGTTTCTGTTTGTTTCAGTGAATAATGCCTTAAAAATTTAGATAACAGAAAAATAAACATTTTTTTTTTTTTTTTTAAACTAGGGCCAATTATTTTACTGAAATCAACAGCTTCTTATGACTTCATAAGATGAGTTGTTTCACTATAAAAAGTTAAGCAGATAAATTGTTAACATTTTTGCTTCAACAGCTTTTGAGTTCCACATAAAATGTGTTGTAGTTTAGTATCTGTTTAAACTGTAAGTCAGGTTTAACCATTTGAGTGCGGCGAAGCGCTATCCCGCTTCGCTTGTTATGTTATGTTTATATAAAAGAAAACTCTTCAGCACTCAAACAGTTAATTAGTTCTTGTGTACTATGGAGTAGCAAATAAACCAACTAAATAGGAAAATTTGTGAACAGAATATATTGAAAAATTAGGTTATGTATTTTGGAAAGGAGTAAAGTGTCATAAAAATTTTTTATAATTTCTCAATGATTTTTATAATGCAAAAATTTCGTTCTAAGTTTTAAATATTGAACATATTAATTGTATTAAAATTCAGTCAATGCACAAACATTTTTAAAAAAACTGCAAATTAAAACTAGTTTTGAATTTAAATAATACTCAAAAACTCTATTTGCTTTAAAAAGTTCATGTTTACTTATTTATTATTAAACCATCATTAATCTTGTAAAATAACTCTTGAAAATGAAATTTGTAAGTTCATTAAATATTTCTACTACTTTTTATGATTTCTTATTTTTTTATTTATTTAAAATTTCCAATTTTTTAACCTTCCAAGTCATATTATGCAAGTTATTTCTACCTAGTCATGTTCACAAACATATATAGTCCATATTATATTATAAAAAGCAAAAATTTTATTCATGGCTGCTAAAATTTGAGTATTATAATTTTAAATTTATTTTTAAACTTACAATATACATATACTGTTGTTGTTTTTTTTTTAATTATTAATATTATTATTGTTGAAAAAAGTTGCATAATACAAAATTATATTTTCCCCTTTTACTAAATAATGAAGTAGTAAATCCATTTTCAAATGTAGTTATTCTATTTTTTAACACTATTAATTTTAAAAAAGAATTTTCTTATGAAGTCATTTTGGATTTAATCTGAAATAGATATATTATAACATTTTTAATGTAAGTATTTTAAAAATTACTTACATATTTATATACATACAAAAATATTTAGGTGGTTTAAATTAATGAAAATACCTTAAATTTATAAAGAATTCTTATTAGTAATGAGTTTGATGTAAGACTACTTTTCATCTGCAATATAGCTTTGGTTCATTTAGTTTTTCTTCATATTGTATCATTCTTCATGGAGCTATTGGGAAAGTTCTAGCTATGATATTTGAGGAGGATATCAATTCTGTATTAATCACTCTAAAACGAATCATAATTGTTCAATTATATTAAGATTGGTTGATTAAGCAGGCCAAAGTGGATGCTGAACTCCATTCTTGTGTTCATCAAACCTTGACTTGGCATGCCTTGCTTTATGAGTAAGTGCATCATAGAAGGGACTTGATTAACTAAAATTTCTTTATACTTCTCTCGAAGGATCTTGCTCTTTTACGATTACAACAATAGTCCATAATAAAAAGCCACAGCTGCACATACTTTGAAACATGACAATTGGAGAGACAATAACGATTATGCATTATGCAGTACAGGTGTCCTTCAAATGTGCACTTGTCCTGTTGTAGGGAAAAGTGAAGTCACATCATATTACTTTCTTCCATTAATTAATCTCAAGTTTTGTGAGAGTGACCACAGTATAGTCAACATTTGGCATTAAGATTTATAACTAATGTCTTGGGAATTGCTGCTGTGTCGAAAATGTTCTATATATGACAATGCCTTCTAAAGCAGGCAGCAAAGCTGCCCACCAGATGTCTTGAAGATTATGTCTGTTTTGTAGATAACTGGGGTTTATGTTTTATGGATTTTGTTGTTTGGTATATCTATCCCATATGAAACAATTATGTGATTAACAACATCATTCCAAGCATTGACCAATGAAAGATTATTTGCAATTCGAATTCTAATAATAATGTTTTTTCATTTTTAATAAATTTTATTATACATTCATGATTTTTTTTTCACATAAAAAAAATCGATTTGTTAAATAATTCCAGTTATGATAATTGTATAAATTAAATTGTAAAGGTTATAAAATTAGTATTAAGAGTTAAAATAGTTAATCCTTCTTACGGGTGAAAAATATAGATAACATTTCCAAAACTTATTTTAGTTGCATATGTAGCTTATAGAGAATAAATTTAAAAGTATTTCATTTGAGAGGAATTCTTAAACTATGATAATTATATAGATAAAAATGTCTTTGAAATCCTTTTACAAAAATTTTCTACGTAGTAAACATTTTTAGGATGACATTTTTGCATTAAATTAACAACCCTAATTTATTTAATAATTATACTTCCAATCCTGGTTTATTCCATATAATATTTAATTCAAATAATAATTATTATCAATTCAAATAATAATATTGATTTTATTTTGCATACATTATACATATTCATGCAAATTAATGACTAATATAATATAATAGTAATCAAATTAAAAACTTTTGCTGTCCGAAATAAAGAATGTTTATATTAAAATTGTCAAGTTTTTAAATTATTAAATTATAAATGTATCAGCCTAAAAAGTTTTCTTTTAAAAAACAATTCAAATTATTAATTGAAAGAAAATATATATAGTTTTTAAAATTATTGTGAAATATCTTTTCAAAATTATTGCAGATTAATTCATAGAAATTTTTATCACTTGAGTCCAACAAGGAATTGTTACTAATTAAAAAATATAATCGAATAATAAATAAATATCTATATTATAAAAATTAAAATTCTAAAAAAAAATATTAAACTATTAAAATAAGCTTATTTTTAAAACATTGAATTATATATTCTTCAATTTCCAAAACATTTAGAGCACATTTTTGATACATCACATGAATAAATGTAAACGTGAGCGCGTTGCTCAGTTGTGGATGGAAAAATTAAACATGCTGAATACTTCGTTTGGTGGAAAACTCTGCCTCAGTTTGGCCACACATGATATCATTTTGTGGAGGGTTGGTGGATAGTTCATGGATAGCTTGTGGATATCTGGTAGTCATCTACTGTGAAGGTGTACAGGTTTGCTGACTGCCTAACTGTAATCATTTAAACAAGAAAATCCATTTGCTGATTGAGCTCTGAGGTCATTTCACTTTTTAGACAAAACAATTTGCTTTAATATCAATCTGCTTCTCACTAAACTACTCTTTCAATTTACTCTTTTGCTTTATCAAGCTTGCCTTACCACACTTTGTCGATTCTGTCATGACTAAGCACGATAGTCATGACAGCATAGGCATAGTGCGACAAGGCTAGAAACACCTAAAAATTGGGGCATTTTGGTCATACTTGTTGCAACTAGACAGGCTCCTAAAGTTTGTTCTTTTGAAAATCTGGGATTTCTAATATTTTATGTTTTTGACAAATAATTCAAGGTTTCCAGAATTTTAAAGTTGTTGCATATTATCAGAGTTATACATTTCTATTAAAAATGCTGGTAGATATCATATTTTAATGCTTATGAAATATATGTATGTATGTATATATATATATGTAATAAATATATTTATCATACTTAAATGTGCAGAAATCATATTTTTAGAACCTAATTGTACCATAGTAAAATGTGTAGAAATGATATGAAATATTATTAAGAAAGCTTTTGCTGTAATGAAAAATTATTTCTATATTCATTTAAATTTATTTATATCTAATCAAAAATTGTATTTAAGTAAAATGAATTTAATAAATATCTCGAAATATTTTATAGATTCATTATAAAACCTTGTTTTTACTAAAAACATTTTTATTGTATTAATCAAAACGATGTGTGCATATGAAGTTATGTATGTATTAAATTTTTTGTTGAAAACTAATTTCAATATAAATTTAAACATAAAATGCAAAATCATTTTAAAATGTTTATGTTGATTTTTAAAAGTCTTTTAAAGTATTCAAATTAACTTGCTGTTAGCATTGAGAAACATTTATCTTCAATCACATTTTATAGGTTTGTGTCAAGGGGCTTACAGTATTCCAGGGATATCTTAAAGATACTGAGAAAACTGAAAGCACTCTTGACAAAGATGGCTGGCTGCATACTGGTGATATTGGAATGTGGCTTCCAGTAAGTTTTGTTGTTGCATTAGTAGTTAAAATGATGGTAAAACAACCATTATTTATCTTCTAAAGATTTATATCTGTGTTCTATTTCTTAAACTAATTCCATATTATTTTACTTATATATTATGCATATTTATATAATAATGCAGATTTAGATATAATTCTGGATTTTTTTAATAATTGTATACTTTTTTATTAAATTTGAAATAAATATTTTTATATTCTAATTTTATTATTACTATGAATTTTTTTCTGAAAATCCTTAATATTTTTTATTTTTATTTTAATTGCCATGTTGGTAGATCAAATATCACTATTCTTGTCTTTGGTTAAATTTTTTTATGCGTTTGTCTCCCTCTTAAGTGCAGATGCTTGTTATGATAAAAAGTCAGTTTTTAATTATTCTAATCAAATCAAAGCATTCTAAACAAACTAATGCATGCAGATATTGCATGTGTTAAGTTGTTTATGTGAGTCTTATATTATTTATATAGAGATGTATTTCAGAATGGAGCTTTGACAATCGTTGATCGAAAAAAACATATCTTTAAATTACAACAGGGAGAGTATGTATCACCTGAAAAATTAGAAAATGTGTATTTACGTTCTTCTTATGTTTGTCAAGTTTTTGTTCATGGAGATAGCTTAAAAGTAAGTTATTATAATGTTTTCCGGAGTTGTTTTTTTTTTTTTTTTTTTTTTTTTTTTTTTTAAATGTGATCAATTATTTCTTGTACATTTATTGCTATTTATTTTTTGTAACAAATTTAAAGCAATGATTTTTCTCTACAATAATTCTAGTAAGCAATATATCTTATATAAAGTATTTATTTTTAGTATAATTTTATATCTATTTTGCAAATTAGTTTTTTACTTTATAAATTGCTACAGAAAAGAAGTTTACTCATTTGTTAAATGGAATTCTATCAGGTATAAATATTGCACATACCCTATCCATTGAATTGCATAAATTCTGTATAAAACTAAAATTTGAGTGTATTTTTTACTTTTAAATAGTGTAAGTGGCATTATTCAATTTTTTATTGATTTTAATAGTCTTGTGTTGTTGGAATTGTTGTTCCTGAAATGGAGAGTGTGATGCAGTGGTGCAAAATTAATGAAATAAGTGGAGAATGGAATAAAATATGTCAAAATCCGGTGCGTATTTAACATTTAACTTTTCTAATAAAATATGATTGTTAAATTTTGCTTACTTTAAATGATGTGAAGTTTAAGGATTCATCATTATACTGTAAAAAATATGCGTATTTAAAGTTTTTTCTTTAAATTCAGTGTTGAAATTAATATAGATCCAGATATTATAAACCATTAATTATTCAAGTAAAAAAAAAAATTATTTAATTTCATAAAAAAATTTTTTATTTAAATTCAAATAGTGGAGCTGGAAACCCTTTCTTGTATAAATACAAATCTATGCAAGAAAATTTTTTCACTCAATTTGTATTTCATCTATAAAGGAAAATTTGATCATATATTTATATTTCCAATGTACATATCTTCTATTTTTTAATTTGAAAAGAATTCATTTCAGTTTAAATTTCTTTATAGATTTTTTATATTTTCTACAAACATTATTTCAGCTACTTGAAATACAATTAATGTATACACATACTTATGCAAACAATAGAATATTGTTACATTTTTTCCTGGATTTGTCATCTGGACATCATTCTGGATAACTCCTCATCAGTCTCTTTTGTTGTCTGAGACAATATTGTAGTATCTTTATTGATTCATTATTTATTTAAATGAAATGTCTAATAAATCATCTCTTAATAAGGGGGTTGGGAGATATTACTTGATTAATGTTTCAGGAAATTCCTTAAGAAAAAAATCTAATGAGTCAAGTCCAGAAGAATGAAAGCCAATAGTCTTTGAACCCATAGATGACATTGGTTGAAGTTCAGAACTCTTATTTACTTTAAATCTGATTCATTTCTGAAGAATGTTGTTTCAAAACACAGCCTTTACAAAATAAACCTTTTGTATGCTACCCCTTCTAGTGAATCAAATAACAGACAGAGAATTTATTTCATTTCAGTTTGTTCAACTAAAAAGTTGTCTAAAAATTGAAAGCTAACTTGTTTATCTTTGAGAAAAGGGGAAAATTTAATTACTGTTTTGAAATATCAAATATTAAAAAATGCCTTTTATGAAGAATATTGTAAAGATAAAAAAAGAATTGAATTAATTATGCTTTCAATATGAAAATTTTGCTTAAAAGGTTGGAATTTATCAGAACTGAAAAAAGCCAATTTTTTTTTTAATTTAATTCATAATAATAATAAAAAAAAAAACAATAGATATAAAGAAAGTGATAGTGGTAAAAGCAAAGTTTTAATTACGATACAATTTATCTTCTTTCCCCCCCCCCCATAAAAACTTTTCAAATTGTTATTCAGAATCTGCTGTTTTTTAATTCATATAAGACATGCTTCTTGTTTTCCTTGATAAAAAGTGGGTGTTTAAAGGCAAAAATGTACAGCTGTGAAACTTAGTAAGCAGCACTTAAATAATTTTTTGGTTTCTTATTTGAATGCAAGTGAGAAAATAAAATTGCTAATGACGAGGAAAGGCGAAAACCCAAAATCCTTAAAACACAGGATTCCCAGTTGATTATAAAGCCGATTCAAAGATGTTATCAGCTATTTGAAAAAAGTGTATTCATAAAATCGATGTTTTTATACTAAACCTCAACCTTTGTATCAATTAATTTACAATTTAATTATTAGAATAAAAATTATTTGAAGGTACAGTTAATTTTTTGGATGATAAGAAATTTACATTGTCTGTTTTGAGGGCAATATTGTATACCAACAACAGCTAATATTTTATGCTATAATAAACATTTACAAATTTTACAGAACATGTCAGAAAAATGTTTTTAAAAAACATTGTTTGTGTCTGAGAAATCGGAAGAGCTAACTGTAAATGAAATAAAAAATTGAACTTAGATTATCATAACTTAGCAAGTTTAATACAAAATGTAAAAAAAAATTGCTTGTTCAGCCACTCTTGTCAATAATTATACTGAAATTAATAATGACTTATCAGTGTGTTCTGAAGTGGTTCAATTAAGAGAAAAATTGCTATTATGTTTTTAATAATGCTGACTGCTTATAAAATCAAAAGCTCTAAGACAGATATTAATTGATAATATCATGAACTATTTGAATTTAAAGCATAATTTGTTAGTTGATGCAAAATTTTATTGTTCATTAAAATAAGATAAATATTTTGTGTAATGATATGTGGAATATTTAAATTAAAACAAATATATGTATTAAATTTTTTATAAAATATAATAATTTCCCTAGGTATAAATTTATATTTTTATCTAACTTTTGAAATATGGTTGAAAAGTATTCTTAAATGATTTTCAGGTGACTATTTTAATTATAATCATGTGAGATCATTATTCCTCTTAAGTTGTAATTTGGTTTATATTGAAATATTTTCTAGTCCAGAGAATGACCAATAACTTCTTAAATTTTTATTGTGTATTTGTATGTTTGTGTATATATGTTATGTTGGTGTTTCAAATTTGATAGTTTTCTCGAAACATAACTTTTCAATTAAATTTTTAGTATAGTTTGCAAATTTTTTTCATGTTAATACAAGATATTCCGGCTTTTTTTTTTTGTGTGTGTGTGTGTAAGTATATATTAATGAAAAAGTCAGCTGTGGGGTGTTATGAAAATTTAACTTATAAATTAGTATTAATGAAATTGCACTGCATATTATATTTTCTGATTTATCTGCAAATTGTTGTTCAACTTTTTGACATTGTATACACATAAGAAAAGATGAAAAAATGTGTGTAGTATAAAGCTTTCATAATTGATAGTTAAAGTATCATTTAAGCTTCAATTGTAAGTATATATTTGTTATTGATTTGATTTTTTTTTAAAGGTTGTGAAAGAATTTATACTGAAAGAAATGACAAGTTTAGGGAAACAATATGGTTTAAAATCATTTGAGCAAGTAAGTAATTTAAATTTAATTAAAAGATAGTTATTTATTACATTTTTCCTAAAGTTGCTACTAGCATTCAGGTTTTGTTTTTGAGAGTGTAAAATCTGTTTTTATGAGGAAAATAATGAATTTGAATAATACAGAGATTCCAATTCTATTGTTTTTATTTATAAATTTTGATTTTGACTTGCATTTCCCAGTGTTTTTTAAGCTAAATGTTTTCTTCAATCTTTTGAAATTTTGTGATTGTTGATTTCTAGTTTATTTATTTTTTTTAAATATCATGAATGTTTTATTTAATGATCTGAAATAAACTATTCAAACAAGTGCAAAATATGTTTCAATATAATCAATTCTTTAGATTTGGAATCATTGAATTCACATCTTTAGGATAATGTGGAGGAAAAAAAAAAACCTCTTTTTTTATTCTCTGCTTAAAATATTATTTAAGTTTACAGGAAAAATAGAAGCTATGTTAAAAGTAATTTTATTTTAAAAACTACTTATATATAATATGAAAACTATACTTTTAACTTTACAGATAAAAATTGTAACTAAAGAAAAATTTTGTGAATTTATAATTTGTAAGCTTTTGATTTAATAAATTCCTTAAAAAAAGCATTAAAAACTTATTTAAATACATGAAAAGATTTCATTTGTGGAATTTGGAATTAACCTCTCTTCTTTTGACTTTTAATGTTGTTAATATTGTTCTCTAATTTTAGTGTATAAATGAAGAGCTTATTCAATATTTTAAAATTGACTCATACTATTTCTTTTGCTAATTTCTGTTAGTAAATTTGGTTTAAAAACTGACTTTTAAAATCTGCAAAACTTATTAAAATTATATATTTTTAAATAATAAAATTTTATATTAAATTCAATGTTTAGTGATTTGAATTTGCTTAAATTTCTTGAAAATGTAATTAAAACTTATCTGTTTTTTCTGTGTGTGGCTTATTGAATATTTATCATAGTCTTGATTTCAAGTGTAAATTGTAAGAAATTGCATCTAAAATTATGTAATTAAAAGTATTGATAAAAAAAAAATATTTTTTTCATTAGCAGTATGAATTATCCCTTCTCAACTGCTGTATATTGGAATCCTAATTATTTTTTCGATTTAATGCATATTATTTTGCATAATATTAGAGAAGGCTTATCTTGTATTACAAAAGTGTTTTGAAAGTAATAAAATTTAACCACACATAAAGCTGTTTATGTGTGGATCAATATTGTTACATCCATAAAAGTAGAGCGAGAAATTACTTGTTGCAAAGTCCAATGGCAAAATGTAGCAATTTAACGAGAATCTGATGAACCATGTGCAGAAAAATAAATGAGAAAATTTTCTTAGAAAGTTGGAAAAACTAGATTAGAAAATTCATCAGAATGTATATTGAGATTGGAAATCACATTTGACTAGTCTAAATTAAAAGCAAAAAATATGAAGAAATGCCAATGTGAATAAGTATGAACATCATACTTGACTAAAAATAATCAAGTCAAATTCTACATATACAATGTGATATAGTTTTCTATAATCAAGATATTTGGAATGATAAGCATCAAGAAAAGTTTATCTTTGATTATATTTTACCACTAATTTTTGCTCATCATAATTTTTAAGGCGTTAAGATAAAAATTCTAAAATTCTTGAAAGTTATAGCATTTAGGTTTTTTTTATTCTTTAAAATGCTGCTCTATTCAGTGACTTTTCATTAAAGTATTTCTCGAGAATTTTGTTGACTATAATATATCTGTGTGAAAAATTATTTTTGACTATTTGATCTTCCAGGCTAAAAAATCTGTATTACATACTTTTCTTTATCTTTAATTCATATAGAAATTTAAGACTGATATAAATTTTTGTACTCATAAAAACATATATTATTATGTATTTTAAATTATTGTCTTTTTCATCTATTTAGGTAAAAGATATTTTCCTCCATCCAAGGGTATTTACAATTGAAGATGGCCTCTTAACGCCAACTCTCAAGACGAAGCGGCTTGAATGCCGTAAGACCTTCAAACCTCAAATCGATGCTATGTACCGAAATCTTGCATGAGAAAGAATTCAAGTGTATTCATTATTTTAAAACTAAATTTTAAAAAAACTCTTATTTTGGAAAGATTCTTGTATTTTAGATCCTATCATTCCTTCAAGTTTTTTATTTATATTTTTTTTTTCGTGCTTTTTCTTTTAAATTGTTTTCTGATATTTATAAACTTATTGTTGTTAAAGAAATATTAATTATTTCAAAAATTAATGTTACATATTAAAATTCATGCTCTTTTTTTTTCCCCTCTATTAAGTATATTATGAAACATCTATACAGAATTCAACTAGAAGATAGTGAATAAAAAAAAAAAAAAAATGGATTAATTCATTGAAATACTGCACTGTATTTTTCATTAACTGTGAAGATATTTGTTCTGTTTTTTTAGTCCCACTAGCTAAAATTTACTATTTTTTAAAATTTAATTGCAAATGTGAATTTTTTCTTTTTGTTTAATGAATTTTTCTCACATTCATGAAAAGACAATCTCTTCTATTTAAAAGTTTCTAACTAGTTACATTCTTCTTTTTCAGGAACTCTTTTGTATATTTATTAAATAATGTACCTTCTATTTTTATTTCTCTTGTCTGCTTGTATTTCTTGTTTGAAGAAAATATTTTTTTTGTGTGAGATAATTAATCTATAAGTACATTCCATTTTATCAGTTGTAACTGTTTTTTTTTTTTTTTATCTTTGTCAAATGAAAAATATTCTTTAAACAGTATCATAATCATGCTTCCACCGCAATTTTAAACGGGAATCTAACTTAAATTAGGAAACAAAGAATACGAATGGAATGGATTGCATGAATTGGTAAATTATTTGTAAATATTTTAGGTCTTGATCGCATTGTTGTGATTTGATAATTCTGAAAGTGCATGGTATTGTAAAAATATTTATTTTCTAATCAAGTCGAAAAAATTTCGGACGACAGCAGAGAGGATTTCTTTGGGTTATATTTTAGAGCTGGGATTCCTAACCTGTAGTGCCCATAACCTTAGGGGTAATGACCCTAATATTAGTACTATTCGAAAATGGCTAAGAAAATTCATTAACTTTGAAATCAAGAAATATACTTTAAGTCACTTAATCTAATCTCGTCACTAGAAAAAGAAAATAATAGGTGTAGTCATAGTAATTTATTGCTAATCAACTATTAAATCACATTTTGATAAAAAAACATTTTTGCATAAAAGAGAATCTTCTAAAATATTTATCATTATTTATTAAATAAGGAGACCTAATCCTTGAATACACAGGAGAGAAGAAAGGCTGGTAATCATTGCTCTAACACTATATTTTAAAATTTGTTATTAGGTTTTAGAAAACATTATTTAATATTTAAGAATTATGACTAATTTATAATTTTTAGTGCTTAAATATATATTAATTGGATATAAAATATACAAATGTCAATATCTTTACATTCATTTATTCTTAGGGCTTTTTTTTTTTTTTTTCTTGTTACAATGAAATGGTAATTTTTGAGATATTAGTATTTAATGATATAGATAGGTAACTAAATAAACTTTAGAAAAATGCATATTTCTCTATTGATACGTTTTACTAAATAAAATAATTACATAATAATTTTTCACATATATTTACTACAGGAAGATATTATAAAATGGTGATTCAAACAGCTGTGGCGAAAAATTAAGTCTTAAAATAAGTTATGCACATTAAAATTATAACTAGTAATCATTATTAAAAAATTTCTCTGGGAACATTTTACCTTTTCGGTATTTGAAAAGGGCTAATATGACCCTCTATGAATAGGTAAATATATATTTTGAACAAGTACCATTTCTTGTATAGAGAAATGTAGAATAAATTTAAATAGTTATACACAATAAGTCTCCCAATTTTTTATTATATATTTGTAATGAAATCAGACATTATATTGTAACCATTTTTTGCTTTTATATTTTGTAGATTTGGGCCATAAAAAACATGTCTGAAAAACAGCTATTTGTAGAGCTTTCAAACCTATAGCGCCAAAGCTGTGGAGGATCCCATATTTTTCTCTAAATTTACCTACTTTAATGCCGCTTAGATATATCTGGCTGTTAGTTTCATAAAATTCTAAAATGGCCCTTTTCTTAGTTATGTCAAATATATTTTTTCAAAACTGGTGTGATTAATATTTTCTTTTGAGTTTTATTTTCTCATGAAGTTTGTTTCTTGAAAATTGATTTTCATGTCTGAAGTTGAAAATAAATTGTGAATTTTTAACAATAATTTAACTGTTGATGTAATATTGAACACATTTAATTTTTCAATTTACATTTTCATAGTAATATTAATATTTATTGAGAAAATGTATTTCAATTCCTTTAAAAACCATTATGAAATATTTATATTCTAGTGATTTATGTAACTGAACTGCGAAATATTGTGAATATAACACTGAAAAAATTCTATTGAACTTGTGGTGTAATGCTCCTTTTATTAAAAATTACTTAAAACAATAAAATTTACTTAATTTTGTCATATTTATTTCTATGGCGTTTATTTATTGTGGATAGTTGTGATATGAAGTAGCCTGTGATATATAAAATTTAGTCATATTTTTCCAAATGCTGAATTCTTGTTTATTTTTCTACAGCATTTATTTTCTTTTGTTTGTTTACTATTTGTGCATTTTAAACTTATTTCCATCAATAATGTAAGATTCAACCAAAGAAATGTAAAAACCAAATAAAATTTGCTACTAGTATTGTTTGTCTCTTTCTTATACATTCACTGAAAACAATATCTCTAAAAATTTTAATTTAAAAATTAATTCACAGGGTGTCGTCATCACAATTTTATTTTCAAATCTCACTGCAACACATAAAGGTACTATAAGCAAACAAGTCAGTTAAAGTATGGATGCAAAAGACCGGAGTCACTGTTTTAGGTTTCAAAAGAAAGATCATTGCTATCTCTTTCATTTTTGATTACACAATGAAGCTTTCTATTTAACTAATGGCATGAATAAATTCTGCAGTATGAGGGATTCTTGTATTATATTTTACTCTCTGATGATGTTTTAAAATAATTAGGAATTTATGGTGAAAATGCGCTTTAGGTCCCTTACTCTGCCAACTTGGCGAAAGTGTGCTGTGGGTCCCGTACTTGGCGGGTTTTCAAAAACGCTGTTGCCATGGCGATAATGGAATACGATTTTTAACGGTTTTAAACTAATTAGCAACCAATGAAAACGACCGATTTTTCAAACTGAAACTAATTAACGACCAATGAAAATGCTAAAAGAAAAAAACCAATTAATGAGCATGCGCGAAAAAGCACAAATTATTTCCTCCGGAGGTTGCCATAAAGAGCGCATTAGGTATAAAAACGTCTGGTTCACCACGCTTGGTGCATTTTTCGCCAAGTTGGCAGAGTAGGGGACCTAAAGCGCAGATTAACGATCAATCTATCAAGTAGTTACTGTATGATACCTTTGAACATCAAATATTTCTCATTACAGAATGCCCTAAGTTTTAGGGATATTTTTACATGAAAGCGGTTGACATATTTAACTGCCATAAGCGAAAAGGTAGGATTCGAATTCACCACCTTCTGATACCGATAAGGCAACAATGACCCATATAATTGTAATTTAATGAAAAACTTTTATGAAATGAAAAAACGTAATTTTATTTGATTTGAGCAAGAACTGCGTTGAAAATGATCCAGCAAATATCTGTTTTCTGCGAGGTAATCTCAAAGAAACTTCAGAAAAGCTGATTCCATCAGCTAATATTAATTACTTTGTAAAGTTTTTGTCCTAGTCAAAACATGAATTAATACACCTCACTGTGTGCTATTGGGAAAGGAGCCGACTATAGCTAAGTGTTGAAATGGTTCCCCAATGAATATTTTACTAATACCACTTAATAAACACTTTAATTTAGGTATAGTAAAATTCTTCTAAGCATGTTGAGGAACAAAGCATACAGCAGTGAAGCTGCTTTTACTTCTTCGTCTTGATGTATTAAATCGGACAGTAAGGAAAAGAAATAGGTAGGAAGAGTCTGGTGGCTAAGAGAGGAGGGGGAGAGGGTTCGTCCGAAAGGCGAACGCTCATTGGATGGTGGCTACAAGCCGTCATGAGAAAAGAGAAGAGGAATAACTTTTCGAATAAGAAATAAATATTTACAATTTGGAATGGAAATGGCTGGACAGAACCGCGTCACTGAGGTAATGTGCGGCCAGCGGTCTGATTTTAACATCCTCTGCTAAGTTAGTGCAGTGGAAAATTTCATTGAATTTTGTCTCTTTGCAGTTCTCAGCTTCGTTGAAGAATTTAATGTTAAGCTTGGCAATATGTTGTGAGAGGTAATCAATCTTCAGGTCTCTGTGAATAGAATTATTCGTTAGGTAATAAGGTGCTCCGAGAAGGCTGCGAAGCATTTTATTTTGGAAAGTATTGAGGGATTTGATTGTGGTTTTGTCTGCAGTACACCAAGCTGGTGATGCATAAGTTAAGTAAAATTCTTTTTGTGTTTTCGGTCCTTTATATTATTTTCAAAGGAACTCGAGTCACGTGAAGCAAAAACCACACACGTGACTTGATTTTGTAAAATAGTGTTTTTCTCATATAATTAAATTTTTATAATAAAATAAACACCAGCATAACCTTTAGGAGAGCATTTGCATCCAAAAATTTTAATATACAATCGATATTTCTATAGATATGGCTAAATTTATCTCGAGAAGAGAGTAATCCTGTTCTCAGCATTTTACATGATTTTTGTCTTCTAAAATTCACTTTTATACCAGAATGAAAAACATTTTCCTCAAAAACACACACAGAATAAGAAAACAAGACTAAAGTTCTCTTCCTGGATTCGAGTTGAATGGAAAGTAATTCAACAGCCCATAGATGTTTGTTATAGTTTGAAACCCACTGAAAATTACATGTTCCAAAAGTGACAGCTGGTTTCTTGATATTTTTTATCTTTCATATTATTTCTTGATATTAAGCAGAAGAAAAGGTAATTGAGCATTCTACTAACAAAAAAATTCTAGGACGATGCATTAATGTTCTAATTTTTTAATATTCCCACAGAAAAGTAAAATCTTATAGAGAAGTCAAATCGAAGAAAATAAAAAAGTATATTAAACTGCATTTGTAAAAATGAAATAATTTTACATTATTCCCGAACAAATGATTTATTCATCATGTGCTGGTTAATTTTACACAATTCTTATGCTCCCTTTTAATCATTTTTAACTTTTTACAAAAATACATCTAATTTCATCTGGGCTTTTTTTTTTTAAATTTCATTGTAAAATTCTTAATTATAAATATTATTAATGAAAAATTTTCCCCAAAATTAAAATATTGTATTGAGATTTTGCTTTAATAGGCAATTTTTCCATTTAAGATTTGCTGTTCTGTCCACCAATGCTTAGACAAAACAACTTTTATTATTGTTTTTAAAATGTGCTGAAAATTATTGAATCATTATAAAATTATTATTGTTTTTAAAATGTGCTGAAAAACTCAAATCTATAAAAGTCATTATGATGAAGTTACACAAGTTTTCTTTTATGTAGTTGCATCACTTTAAAACATTTTCCTCAAAAGCAATTAGGTAAAATCAGAAACAATTGAATATTTAAAACGCTGTTTATGGCAATATTTTTAAGTAAAAAATGCTGTAAAAATACATAGGAATTTATTAAATTATCTTCCTAAATATTATGGTGGAAAATTAAATAAGTTTTATTTAAAAATATATACACACACAGTATAATATAATCTGTCAGACCTTTAATTTTGTTGGAGTCAAGTAATCCAATTCTATACATTTACTTTAGTACTGTAAAATATTTACTTCTTACAAGTTTTTTTTTTTTTAAAACAAAATATGTAGTCTTTAAATTTTTTATTTCAATTTAAATATCT
>JAPDSC010141368.1:0-12786 GCA_026290005.1 Latrodectus geometricus
TAAGCTGTCAGAAAAATCAACTTCAAATGTTATAAAAAAATTTTTTTTATAAAATTTGAATTGAATTTGTTATAACATAAATTTATATTGAATTACAGTCGATTTCTATTTATTGCACAATATAAAAAAGTAAAATATATAAAACTTTGAAAAAACGTGGGATGTGCTCCTCACGGGAAAAAAAAAAACCCACGAAAAACAGATGCCCGGACAATTACGGGATGAACAAATTTTGCTGCATTTGAATTACCTGCGGAAATCGCGGAATGCTCAGTCAGAATGTTAAAAATATTTGGGACACATAAAACAGCATGTAGTTGCAATGTCTCCCCGTTGGTAACAAAGAAGGTGACAGCTCTGTTGTTAGTAATTTAGTCGTGGTTCAAACTCAAGAGGTGTTTAAATGCGCTTATATACTAGTTTTTCAATCTCTGAAGGAATGGACAAGTGGAAAGGTATTGTTGCAAACGAAACAGTTTACTGTGGCCTAGTGGTTGGATAGAATTCTTTGGAGCTTAAGGTCTCTGGTTCAATCCTTATTACAGTTGAATTGGAAATAAATGATTTAATTCATTCTTCAGAATGGACGTATGTCAGGGTGTGTGTGTGAGAGTTTTCCGGGTTTTTTTCCTTAGAACTCGTGAATGAGACCCACGATCTATGAAAAACCCTCTAGGAAGGTGTTTTCGGTGTGGATGCCTTCTTTTTTTTTTACCCTCAAGTTGTCCATTATATAGTATCAAACAGATTTCAAATTAGTGTACAATTGGTATTTTGCAAAGATGTTGCTTAATCTACAATGCTTAAGATGTAGATGATTTCACTTAAATTCAATATATATAGTTAAGAACTACTAATTTAGTTAAATATTTTTATGACACTCATAAAATTCTTTTCTCACAATGACTATATGAAGTAAATTGCTTAACTGAGTCACTATAAATTTTTAAAGGTTTATACGCTTTTTATATAACCTACTATCTGAAAATTTAGAATTTTTATGTTATCAAATCATAAGGATAAATCAAAATAACGATTCTTTATATTCTCTTCAAGTCTATTCATAAAAATTTATTTTCTTTGGAGAATTTGTTTTACTAATAACAAACTGTATTCTTATGTAAAAAGAGGTGGAAATAATACAGACCACTTAATTTTGTGCGGGACCCCTCAGTAATAAGAAGTATGTCGTCACCAGTGCCTTGAGAGCTATTTTCGACATCATTATTAACAGCTGTAACTTTTCCATTAGCATGAAGTTCGCATAAAGTATCTCGATCGGAATTTAAATTCATTATGTATTTGATTACGGTTACAGAGCTGCCAATAAATGCCAAGAAGACAAAGATTGACATCAAGCATCTGGAAAATTAAAAAGAAGATTTATTTTTAAAACAATCTGACTCAAAAATAATATCAATTTCTTATCAAAAATTTCGTGAAATTAAATGATCATCTTCTATAGATAACTTAATACATGATATATAACCAAATAAAAACACTTTTATATTCGAAAAAATTTTAACCACATTTCTCACACAATGTGAACTATTTTCACAACCTACATTAGGTAACCTAAAATTGTTGTAAAATGTTTTCCTGTTTACCGCTGCTTTATGAGCGAGTTTTTCATAGTTAAAGGTTTAGTTTGTCTTGTTTATCTTTCATCGGTAAACTTTTACACACGAAGGTTAGTTAGGCTTGGACCTACAGTTTAAAAAGTATTCCCAGACACTGAAAATAGCCAAGCCTGAAAAGGAACTCGAACCCACGAACTGTTGAATTGAAGACATGAGTGCTAAACATTCCGCTGACAGCTAAGCTTTATAGAAAATGGGTCATATTCATATATCGCAAAAGAGAAAACACGAAAAACTGCTAAGCACCAATCCACATAAATATATATGCTAAAGATCAGAACACATAATATCCATCCATCTAAAGGTCTTGGGTTCAGTCATTGTTAAGCTGGTTTCTTAACAATGACTGAACCCACGACCTTTAGCTCTGAAGAATGTTTTCCTACCATTAAGCCACAGTATACTTAGACTATTAATCTTATCAATATTTTCAATTAATTTATTATTCTTTTAAGCAGTTTTTTCAGCCTGTAGCCCATTACCTCATCTAGGTATTCGAGGTTATTATAAAGTCAGCAAGAAGCATATGTATTTATTATGTTTATTATAAAGAAGAAGAATTTAGTATTATTAGCAAATATTTCAAATAGTTTTTATTTGAAATAAGCCATTATAAAAGTATTTCTCTCAGTTAATACCATCAAGTAATATAAGGTTGGCTCATCTTAGCCTAGAGGTAAGGTACATAAGGAATAAAGAGCAGGCCTCTATCGCAACCACTGTTAAACTATGAGAAATGAATGTTGCACGTTTGTTTTCTTCATGCAAGTCTGTCAGGATGGGTGCTTGAAAGTATTCATCATTTCCTCCTTTGCTACCAGGGAATATGACTCTATTTATGAAATGTCCACCGGCAAACCAATATATGCGATAAATATGAAAATAAGTTACAAAGATCTATGTCCATTAAACTATTCACGACAATGTCAAACTAAGATTCAAAATATGAATTTCTTTTTTTAAGTAAAATAGAAGAAAATCACGCAGTTGAATACCCATTCAAATTTTTAAAAATTATGGCAACATCTAATGCTGCTTTTGGATTATCAACTTTGATATACATTAAGTTTAAGCACTAAAATAAATATTTAAGGTGTTAAATTAATAGAAATTCCGCAACACACATGTTATCTAAATTTTAAAACATGAGTTAGTCAGAATAAGTGATAGTTAACTCTTAACTCATTTGTTAAGGATAATAATACTCATATAACCCTGCGAGAGTGTATGAAAATATTCTTGTTATAATAATAAAAGTATGAATGATTTACTTAATTAAATGAAATGCATTCATTTCAGGCCAAACACAAAGATATCAACTTAAAGTTACTGTTAAATAATTCCACATTATTATTAGATAGATGAAGAGGTTCTACGACATGAATAAGGACTAAGTAATAGTATGATTTGTAAACAAATTACAAACTTATATATATATATATATATATATATATATGTATGATCTTTGAACTGCTCTAATGAGGTACCGTTGTATTAAGTAGAATGGTGTAGAGTGACACTAAAATTTTTTACTGCTTGTCGTGTATTACAAGTGTACCATTGGTTGGTGGCGCCAAATCTAAATATTTTTTTAATTTTTAAAATATGATGGATATATTTAATTAATATTACTTTTATTTAACTGCCAGAAGTATAATAAAAAAACTACTGATCACATTTTGTTTGGCACTGAACATATATAGAAGAATGAAGAACTTATAGTATAAAGAATATGTTCTGCAAATTGTAGTTATATACATAAATCTTTTTTCAAGAAATATGTGTTTTGTATTTTAATGCACACATTAACTAATAAATCTATATGAAGACATTGGAAAAAAATGAATAATAGTAAACATTAAATTTGAATAATATATATAATCATTTTAAGTTTTATCTGGAATCTGTCTATATTTTAAAAATTTCTCTTCAAAATTTTTTATTGTTCTTTAAAGTTCTATTGTAAACATTTTAACCTTGATGAATAAAGTCTTTTTGTCTTCAATCCCCAACATGTCAAAAAGAAAATTCCTTCCATCGAAACATGTATGCACCACAAAGATTTTTGTTTGTCTTCAGGAAATCAAGTTGTGTATATTATTGCAAATTAGAAAAACATAACATAAAAAATATTTAATATTAACTATATATGAGATTATTAACAATATTTTAAATAAATTAGTATTTACATTGTTGCTATAGCACCATGAGTAAGTTCTCTAGTATTTTTCTTGCAAGTTATTGATTGAATTATGGATCCGGCCATATTCTGATCAAGTGCTGAATCTAAGGGTAAAAAAGTCATAGCTCAATTAATTCTGAGCAAATATTAAATTTTATAACAATAAAAATAGTTATTCTTTTAATCGATGTAATTTGTTTTTGAGAGAAAAGATTTCAATACATAAAAATATTAATAAAAATTATGTCTTAATTAAAGTAACATTATGTGTGCACACATTTTATTACTAAAAAATAAGAATTTTAGTCATACACTGACAATTACATAATTTTAAAAATACAAAATTTTGCATTTATATTCAGTTGTTTCTAGTTATTTTTGCTCTATTTTGTTGCTAAATAATATAAAGAATTAATATTTTCGTAATATGAATACTAAAAAGTATAATGTGATAATGTTTACAAATTAAATTATTTGGTATTTTTATTCTTTTGAGCTTCGAAAATCATAAAGCTTAAATATTACACTATTTATTGTTTTCTTTTTTTCACACAGACATAACAAAAATATAATTGAATAATTACAAATTATTAACCAAAAAACTGCAAAGATTTTGATTATTACCTTCCAAAACATATATTATGTTGCTTTAAAAGCCAGTAATAATTTTATTTGATAGCATGAGAATTAAAATATAAGAAATATAATATCAACTTACTTTATTTTAAAATATTATACAGCATGTAGTTGAAATATTAATAAATTTTTATACATATTTAATAATTTTAACATTATGATGTATAATTTTGTATAATGTATAACATTATAATAAATAATACTTTAAATGATATATAATTTTTAGAATTACTAAATAATTAATTCAATAGTAAACTCTTACTTGAATTATTAAAGAAAGTTTCATTAAAATTTGGAAAGTCTGCTGGATTGCAAGAATCAGGTAGACATATACCAAGTGATATAGAAAATATTAACTGAAATAAAAATGTATAATTAAATGCTATAGTTTCAAATAATTTAAGAAAACAGGAAACTAATTTATGAGCAAAATACCAGGGGAACTTGAGCAGTACAGTATTTTCCATGAAAGTCACCAGCAGGACCGGTTGCTTGCTTTGGCACATAAATATCTCTGCATTCATCAAAATCACCCAACCATTTCGTGTTCCCATTCAAAATTCCACTTTCTGGTTTTCCGAATGAATCAAGCACTATAAGTTAAATATATAATTTTAGATAAAAGAAATTTGGATTACAATTAAAATGTTGATGATACGTAGATTTAATTGTAATGATAAAATACGTAAGTTTAATTGTTGTGGACAACTACAAAATGTAATTGTCTCAATACAATACTCCAGGCAGTCTTAAATAAATTACTAAATGTACACTACTTTCTAGTAAAATAACTGCACAAGGAAGAAATGCAAAAAACTTAATGATATATTGATTGATGAATTATACTATATTAGTTATAAAAAGTCAATGACAATTAATTAAAGATATTTAAAAAATTTGGAAGAAATATCCTGAGAAGTTATTGAACACAAACAATTCTGTCAATAAAAATAGACGAATACCCTTTTATATTGAGTGAAACAATCATTGGATGCCATGTATCGATGTAGTTGTTATGCAGTTTCAACAAGATAACTCAATGTCTCGACCATAGTAACTAGGCAGTCGCTCCGCAATAGATGAGAAGACGTTTTTCATTAGTGACGAATCAAGAAAGAGTACCGGTTAGGGTAACAGTCGAATATTTTTTATTTTAAGGAAGATGTGTACAACTAATTACATGTGGCCACGCATTATCCTGCTGAGAGTTAGAGTTTCATGAGGCAAAACCATAAGTTTAACATATTAAAGAGTTGAATAAATAAAGATCAGATAAATAAAAGAGTGAATAATTAAAATTTCACCTGCATCCTTCATGAGCTTAAGCACAGTAGAAATATAACGAGCTTAGTTTAAAGTGTTATCAATGCAAAAAAATCACCGAATCGCTTATAAAATGGCACTTCATACCATTACTACAGATGGTGGGCCTACATGATAAAAACAAAAATAGGATAACCATGACATTATCAAATCGAATACGTATATACTAAGAGGCTGTTGTATATGAAACTGGGTTTCCTCTGAGAAAATAAAGTGATACCATTTTTTAGTTAAAGATTATTACTCATATTAATAAAGTTAACCTAGAATTCAATTCAAGAATATCTTAATTCCAAAATGGCGTTCTTTTTATTAGCCCTGGACAAGTCGATTCCATATTCTGTTGACAAACAAGGAATTTGTATCAAGAGGAAGGGATAGTGCTACGATACCATAAACTGCAATCCTGGTTGAATATACTTCGACCTTTGACAAATTCAAAAACGTGAATGTTTCCCTTCTTATGCATCACAATAACTTTACATCAAGAAAACTTTCAATTACAATTTATAATAAGAAGTAAAATGTAAGATTTCTCCATTTAAGAATATAGCATGGGTTTAGTAACTGTTGCCTATTTTACTTGAATGCGTTAAAAAAAATCAATCATTTTATGTAACTTTCCCCTGTATAGCGTGCCGCATTCTTGATTTAGCAACTATAAGGGTTTGCAAAAGATTTCCATAAAATTGGAACCAATCATATTTAATTTTACTCACGAAAATATCAGGATCTCTTATAATGGAATTTATTTCAGGCAGAATCATTTATATTTATTCTTTTTTCATACAATTATCATTCCTACACAATTACATACAAATTTAAGTAAATAAAAATATAAATATATTGGAATATATTTCACAATTTAAACTATTTTAATTTATAGAAATTTAGTTTTTTATATGGATTTTAACTTGCTGCAAAAAAAATGTCGAGTGGAAATTGTGATGAAACTACCAAGAAAGGATTATGTCCTACAGTCGGCTGATCTTATTTTTATCTTGCTAGCCTATTATATATGATTAACTAAAGGTGGTAATAAAAGCAACCTGATTAATTCAATGTTTGAGGACTGAAAATTGGTCGACTCTTATGGATGTAGTTATTGGTAAAATTTAAATACATTCGACATTGCAAATCCATTTTTATCAAAAAAAAAAAAAAAAAAAAAAAATCATACAACAGGCATTATCGACTCAGTCAAAAAACTTCCTAAACAGATTTCTAACAGCAATTTTTTTTATGTTTTACAAATTTTACAAGTTTCTAATTGTTACCTAATGTTGTTTTATCAATTTTACGTATAGATTTCTATAAGCAACAAGCTAATTCAATAAATAAAGTAAATATTTGCTTGATAAGAGAGGAACTTGTATGAAAGAATTGACCTTGTGTAATCAAAGTTTTTAAATTTTATGAAGTAGAAACTAATAAATTAATTTTAGTAATCCACTTTTTTAATATTTTGTGTTAATTTAAGGAAGTTTCATATTCCTCTTAAACTAGTGATTTTGTTTTTTACATATTTTGACCAAAATAAATAAAAGCAACTTTTTCAAAACATTTAGGTTTACCTTCAATTACCCTTATTGGAAAGCGGTTTCATAGTGAAATATTTTAATAATGATCTATAAAATAATATCTTAGATTGCTTTTTACATATTTATAATTAAACGCGTAGAAAATATCTAAGATATTGTTTGTAAAATTTCACATGTATATATATCTGAATCAAAAGATATATTTGTATAGTATGCATCCTGTGACTCAGTATTCTCATCAGGCAGTCATCTTCAAATTAATTTATCTCCTTCAAATAATGAACTAATTAATGAAGATGCAATATTAAATGTTACGTGATCGAAAATTTTGAAGCAATTTCTTACAACAATTCGTAATTTTTGCATTATATTTTACAAAACATTAAGTCTCTTCATCCTACAGTAATAGACTGTCATTCATTTCCTAAATTCTTCAAACAATTTCCATTTTATTAATCAAATGATCAGGAAAATGTCGATTATAGGCTTATACTGAAAATTTTGATATATCGAGCCAATATTCAGATTGGCAAATCTTGATTCCTATATTGACCTGATGCTTGCCAACAACTGCTTGTTTAGTGCATGTATCTGTCATTGTCAACCTCATTTCATTGTTCGTTGTATATGCGTGAGGAAATGCAAGTTTTTTTTTATGTAATTGATAACTTGAGTAGCTTGTTTTACGCATTCGTACAAAGCTAAATCAGTTCTAATGATAGCGTGTTCTTTCAAAAACAAGCACACCACTTTTAGTCGAAATGGGAAATTATTCTTTTTACTCAAGTAAAGGTCAAATGTATCTTTTCATTGTATAAAACAAATGTATCAGTTGGAAGTGGGGAGTGAACACCATACGTTCAATTCAAAACCTTTCATGATGGTAATAATATGGTTTGTAGTATAAGATAGCTTGTAGATAACGTTTTTGTTCAACAGTTTAGAGCAATTAAAAAAAAAAAATAAACTAGTAACTGAAGCGTCTCTCCGAGTTATTTACGGGCAAATATTATTACACAAAATATTATTTACAAAATAAGAAATATCTTTCATAAAAAAATATAAATAAATAAATAAATAAATAAATTGAAAAAGAATGAACAATAACTGAAACGTTTTCCCGAATTATTTATATTCAAATATTATTGCGCAAAAAAAAATATTTCGAAGGAAAAAAAAAATATCAAAACATTTTCAAAATCTGCGATAGATAATTTGCTAATTTTAAAAGTAAAACTGAGATTCTCTAACGTTATATAATCTATTTATCAATACTATATTCCTTATAACTGTATTTCAAAAAAGCAATCGTTAATATAAATGTTGAGGCTATGAGTTTTGAAGTTACCTCACGATGTAAAATTGATTTTAATGATTGAAACTATTTCTCACTTGATGATTAATTTGATGATTAATTTATTCATTTGGCCATTTTTGTAAGGATGTCATTTCGATAATTTAAAAATAAAAAAGGTGCTGGTAATGATTCAAACATTGATAGGATGAACTATATTGCAGGACATGCTTTTAGTAGTTAAAGATTTTATCAACTTTGAAAATATTTCAATAAGTTACTCGGCTTGGCAACTATTCCAGTAAATCATTCATTATTAGGTTCCAAAGAAAGGGACCAGAGGAAGGCAATCAAAGAAAGGCTTGTGGACATCCTTTTTTGATATTAATGACTTCCGATTTATTGCCAAAAGTGAAGACAGCAATTCTGTTGTTCAGAAAACTGCGGGAAAGATTGAGAATATTTGATGGAGTATTAATTTCTTTCATCAAGTAAATGACAAAGGACCACCAAGCATTATCAAACGCTCTTAAAAATTTAAAAACAATCCTCTCTCAAAAAAGGTCTTCAAACACTTTTTAAAATAGTTAGTTAAAATTATTTTAGATTTGCAAAAGTGAATTCAAGAAACGTTTCCAAAATTTCAGATTAGATTCTAATTGTTATTAAGTTTGTTAAGACGCCTTTTATAGAAATTGACGCTGAAGAATCATCAATATACGCCATTCCAAAATAATGTATGAATAAAATCACTTTTCTCAAACTCTAAAAATATTTGGTCTTTTGTTTCTAAAGAGAAACAGTTTCGATCCAGGTTTGTAAAGAGAAGCCAATGTTCCCGTCTGCATATGTATGTATGAGCAATTTAACTAAAATTAATTATATTTTGCCTGAAATATAAATTTCTTAAAAATTTAGTAATTCTTTTGATTAGCAGTTTTCAGTATAATTTAAAACGGTCTGATAGCTCAAAAGCTTTATAAGTTAGGTGATTAATTTCATTCACTGATGAATAGTTGGAAAACTATTTGAATGATAGCCAAGGCCAATTCTCCCAATATTAAAAGACTTGTTGATGACAAAAAAAAGAGCTCCATCTTTCTTATTAATAATAATAATTTGATAAAAATCAATTTCTTTTATTATATATTACTAATTCAATTTTGAATCTGTTTATAATATATAGTTTAACTAAAAATTAATTGATAAATAAATCATTTACTAATTTTTTTTTTAAATATGGTATTTCTTTTGTTGGCTGCTCACAGAAATGTTTCAAAAATTTACGGTAGCTTAGAAGCTTCTTATGCTTGGCAACAAATGTCTTAGCAGATGTTGTAGTGAACAATGTCTTATTAAAAATAATCATTTCTCTGTTTTTCAATTTCAAAATTTTCACCTTCAAAATATTCTTGAATTGCTGATAATTTGCAACAATATCAAGAATTTGCTGTTGATTTTTTGAGAAATAATAATTTAACATATTCTTTTTTCAGCTGGAAAATGTTACATTCTAATTTTTCGTGAAGTGAATGTGTACTGAAACAAAGTAAAATAACTCTCAAGAAACAAATGTAAGAAACAAATTGTGTCTCATTTTCTTACAACAAACTTTTTTAAGCATATCAAAGTAAAACATGTTGCATGCTTATACTTGTCAGTATTAATGGTAGGAGACGTTTGGGGGTAGTTTTCTCATCCAGATAAATTCAAGATACAAATAATGCTGTTTAAATAATTAAGGATCTATTTCGTAATCAGAGTAGAGCTCTTGAAAATTCGCAAGCACTTACACATACAGTTGTTCAAGGGCGATTTTGTAGTTCAAGATGTAGACCAAAATGTTAAAAGCAATTATATTTAGATTGCACGTATTAGACGGATTGATTTTTTTCATATATAAGACTTTATTTTTTACAAACACAATTTAATTTCGTTTAATTTTAGAATATGAAAATTTTGTGACTTTTACTACGATAAAAAGGGAAAATCATTTATAAGCAACCGAAAGCGTTTAGATTAATATCTGAGTATTTCGAAAAGAGAAAGCATCTGTTACGCACGGAAAATTTCTTTCCATTATTTGTATTATTTCTATTAATACCAGTTACAGTTTTTAATACTTTTAAGATTCTCAAAGTGATAACTAAGCAATTTATTGTATCAAAAAATGAAATTAATCTCTTGTATAATAATACCCAATGCACACATATTTTATGTATCATATTTATTCGATTCTGTTTCATGTTAAGTAAGTTAAAACTAAACTCATTTTCGTGTGATACATTTTGGATGAATGCAAATTGTTTTTATACAAAATAAATACGACGCAATATATGAAAATTTTGATAATAATTATTTCTAAAACTATTTATAAAAGGATTTATTTTTTTTGTTGTTGTTTTCGTGTGCCAGCCAGGCTAACAATATTGGGTGCAATGCTCCATTTTTCCAGCTGAGCCGTAATTTGGTGTGCTGTTCAACCTCCTCGATACACATATCCCATAGGTACCCGTTTATAGGATAGGCAATCATTCACACAAGGAAAGGATAACAACAAGAGAAAAAGAGAAAGAAAGTACATCCATGTCCGAGCCGGAATTCGAGCCGACCTCCCAATCCATACACAGTTAGATACGCTGATTACTAAACAGAGTAGGCGGCTATAAAAGGATTTACTTTCTCATTTTGATCTGTTCACGAATTATAAGATCAGATTGAAATTTGAATATGTAATTTAAAATGAAATTATTTATCAGAAAAATAATGGAAATAATTTTTTAACAGTAAATATAATTCGATAAAATATTTTAACCTAACTATTAACAATGTAAAAATTAGTATTATAATATATAAATATGAAATTTTCATTATAAAAGACGTTATCCAACATAAATTCACATTTTGTAGATTATAGTCTCTATACTCTATGCATAAATGGTCTAATATTATATAAGATTAATAGTATTTCAATACATGCATTACGGTGAAAACGAGCACCAAACTGTACCTTAAAGTTAACGGGTTTCGATGCTCGTCCATCATCAAACGTCTCTTAATTTTGAATCACTATTAGGTGATGAGATCCCACCTGAACTGGCATCCTCCTCTACATATTCAGAGAATCACTGTCTCTGCCCGCAGCAAATGATGCTTCACTTTGCATATCATAACGGCAAGCGGCGTGAAGCTACTGAGCCACTGGAGTTCCAGTCCACAGGTAACATTTCAAAACTATAGTAATTTTTGTTATTAACTACCAATTTGATGTTCATAAACATTCACACACAACTCCTACAAATCATTTATTCCATCATTTAATCACTCACATTCGAAAAAGTTAACGGTCTGTGGTCTTAAATCAATAGTTGATATAATGGGGAAATCATCGATCCTCATCCAAAAATGTAACTAATAATAGACTTCGTTTTATTGATTTATAGAAATCAATAAATTGACAGATCTTCGGGTAAAATGCTGTAACTCATTCGTATCTGAAATATGATTTTCTAAGAATAACTTCAAATATTTCTCTCTTAATGAGTAAAAATAATTCAGTTCAACAAATACAAGATTTGATCCAGGAAATATGGTCACTCGAATATTTTCAAAGGTAGATTAAATTCATTAAGCAAGTAGATTCATTAAGTACGAACAAAATGAGCTTAAAATTAGATTATTTTTTTCACAAATCTATTTAAATATTTCTCTCTATATTACAAAACAGTAAAGTAAAGAACAATGAAAATTTTACTTGATTGTCATGGGACAAAACATATTTCAAAATTTTTAAAAGCCAGAAAATATTTACTTATGCCCATTCTCTAAGATGAGGATTTGTAGTTTAAGAGTATACACACACACACACTATTTTATTATGCAAATTTTGCTTAGAAGCAAGACAAATATTGCAAATCTACGTTTACAGAATACACAATTTGTTTATTCACTATACCTATTTAATTTATTAATTACAATGCTCAATACATTACTGTATTAAGTTTTTAACTGAAATTATATACTGAATTTTACTCACTGAAAATTTTAAAGTTTTCATTATATACATATATATATATACATACATATACATATAAACCTATTATTATAGGTATAAACCTTACACATATCTATTTATGTTATGAATAGTTGTGTAAAATTATGAAGAGAATT